>JAJVDC010000197.1:0-71719 GCA_021436925.1 Neofusicoccum ribis
TGTGCATAAGCAGGATCGACAAAGAGTGTAAGAGTTAGTGTATGGTGCAGCAAGTAGTAAGACGCATATAAAACAAAGGGATAAAAACACGTGATTGCGGGGCAATGTGGTTGACAGTTCCTCGTCCCTATTCTCAGTTGGCAGCTCCTCGTGGCTGAACCGCGTTCCGAGAATACTGTGGTTGATCGCTCGGGGGCTTTGAAAAGTGTCGAACTCCCTTGCCCTGAAAAGCACGTCATCTGTATCTTAAATAAGCTCAAACGCTCAGGACGCATTTTCTTGCGTGGAAAACTGACCATACTCGGCCACCTCGTTTCTCAATGCATCCATCAGTATACCCCTGTCCGACTTTACCTGTGGGCTTGGACTTTCGTCTTGTTTGCGCGATTCCAGCCTAAAAGGTGTTTCCTTTCTGTCGTCGAGATCGTCCAAAGTGTCCAATTCATTTTCCAGCTGGGTCATCTTAAACTGTAGATCTAGAATCATTTGGGGAAAGCCACTAAACCGAGGGTAGCGCGAGGAGGACGGCTTAGTAGACTTGAGTGTCGTAAGAGAGCAATCGGAAAACCAATGCCACGGATTCAGACGTCGAGACAAGAGCCTGTCATTGTCGGTCTGCGCGTCAATAAATCGACGGTGAGTTGAGGAGGGCTCAGCAGACTCGAGTGCTGCGAGAGAGTAACTGGAAAAACAACGCCGCGGATTCAGAGGTCGAGCTAAAAGCATGTCATTGTCGGTCTGCGCGTCGGCCGCCATCGTTTCTGACTTTGTGCCTTAAGTTAGTCCAAAGGATATTCCAATATCAAGTTTTTTTTCACTTACCAGCGGACCATCAGCAAAAATCCTGAGAATTTCCGTCAAGCCTACCGAAGAATAATGAATTTCCGATCGAAGATGAAGACCGTCTTCCAAGAGAAAGTTGTTGTTGCAACGGAATAGGCTCCTCAAGGTCGCGTGCAAGGCATGGCTACGCCGGATCCTCTGGTATTCGCCTGACGAGGCTATGCACAACTACTGGACGCAAACACATGCCAAATTGGGCGTGAGCTTACCTCGCTGACGTGTCAGCGCCATGTGGGATTATCAATGATATGTCATTCCAACCAGGATGTCAAAAACAGGATATTTGATAGGTTGTCCGGCTTGATTTGCATGTTTCAGTCTGCCTTGCGAGGCGGATTTGCAAACAATAGAGAGCCGAGAATCATTCGTGTAACGTTGAATTCAGAATTTTTGGGCTCGGCTGATCGAAATGACGTGGCGATGGGATGCATGCATAGCCGAATGGGGTATGTAGGAAAAAGAGATTAGCAGCTGAACCGCAAGGCTGAGGTAGTTGACACTTCAGTATTGCTCTCACCATCTAACCCGAACACTTTTCTGTCAGGCTTCAAAAGCTTGAGATTCATGATCAACAAGTACATACCTTCATACTTCATACTTCAAACGCCCTAAGTGGGCCCCTTTGACCAGACTAGCTTTCAGGCGAGGCGGAGCAGCTGTGTATTAGAGGGTTGTCCGTTACTTTGAGAGCAGCCGCTGACATTCCTGTCTTTAGGGATAGTCACCGATTGAATCTTTCGAAGCCTTGGGATCACCGGCATCGAAGAAGCGGTACGCTCTTGTCATCAAGCTTCCCGACATAAATATCTGTGGAGGGAAGAGCTGCGTCCAGCAGGAGCAATGGGAGTGCGGCAGACTCTGCCAGAGAACCCATCGCCGGCTAAAGGGTTCGCTCACGCTCACTAGCGACCTTGCGGCGGACATCGAGCAACATAACCATGTGTGATCAACAGTCGTCGGACTCTTCTGAACCGATGGTCTCGCACCAGATATCAGAAGAAAAGCAGCTCCCTGAGGTGGCAATCGTTGAACATCTCTACACAGTATGTGACAACTATGAAGAGATGTTCATACGGAAGGAGGAGAAACAGGCGTACCACAATAACTTATTGAAGCCAGAGTATGAACACCGATCCTGAACGGATAATGTGATGCTAATGGCGTGTTCATAGGCCAACGCACGACCCGTTCGCGCGTTTTCCACAAACATTCATTACGCTGGCCATAGTGATTTTTTTGATCTTCATGACCTCAAAGATCAGCAGCCACGACTACCAGCTGTCTGAAAGTATTACTCAAGTGAGCAGTCTTTCAGCAAGCAATCTAGCTATGTTGAACCTGGATACAACACAGTTTTACGCGTTCTGCGGACTGTGGACAGGGGCAGCAGGGTGGTTGTCGCACCGACATCGCAAGAATATCTATCAGTCTGCTCTGATCGCACTCGGAATTTTCGTTGGTTTTGTGATTGGAGTATCGGCTCATTTGGAGTTTGAGCAAATTGTCAGGTGGGCGATCTCATGGGGCGTTACAATCAGTCTGATTGTCAGCCCGATCATTCATTCTGGCCTCCGTATCCGGTAAAAGTGTCGTATCAATCAATCAACCTTGCTGTTGTCAATAATGAGCTGTCCGTTTTCCCCTGGAGTGATGGATTCCGACTCGAACGGTTCCTAGGACTGACAGAAGCGCTGGCACGATACGGTGCGCGGATGATCTCTCTTGCGAGGTTGCCGCTTGTTTACTGGCTCGGGCCTTGTTTTAAAGCGAACTCGCTGTATCGGGATATTATCTAAAGGATTGGAGAATCTATCATTTAATTGGCTCGTACTTAAACTTCAAATTGTAAATCTAGTATGGTTGGCATGCATTAGGATTCGAGATGAGAGCCATTTCATAGAAGATTTGGATCGATAAAGACTGAAGTCGTTCCTAAAATGGTATGTGGTCGTTCTGTTTTCATTCTATATTTCGAGGAGAATTATTTTGTAGGCAAACGAAGAGACGTAGCTTCATATACGTATAGTTGGCCTTTATAGCTTTCTGCATCGATAGAGTGGTATAAGGCCCGTTCGGAAAATATGGCAATAAATGAATCCTTTCATGAGTAGTTGTAGCACTCGTCTGAACGCAAAGGGGCCGCGAAGAATTGCCAACGTTATCCGAATGGTTGCCTCAACTGCCTATGATAGACGTTCCGTTTGCTACACATTAGCGTCCGGAAGAGTACTTACACGGCCCGTGAACGTATACACATGCTCCAACCCCTCCCGAACCAACCGCGTAACACCAATCAAAAGATAACAACATCCGTCTCCCCAGCCCTGCGAAACTGAGCCACCGCAGCCCCGTCCCCGACAAAGTGCCCCACCCTCTCAAACCCCTTCCCTCCTCGCGCCTCCGCCAGAGCAAGCCCCCAAATACCCGTCACCGGATCCGTCCCCTTCAGATCCTCGCTCAGAAACCTCCCGCACTCCGCGATCAGCACGAGCCAGCACCCACTCCGCCAATCTCCCCTGCCGCCTCCCCCCTTCACCGGCGCATCCCACGACACCCGACAGAAGCACGCCTCCCACGCGCTCAGCAGGCACCCGCGCAGCCGCAGCCACGCGCCGCGACGCAGGCGCGAGAACGGCGCCGCGGCGACGGCGGGCACGACGTGGGCGGCGAGCAGGCGGGCGGCAGGCTCGAACCAGGTGTGGGCGTTGGCCTCGAAGGCGACGGCGGCGTCGACGCTCAGCCAGGACCACGAGGGGGCGCGCCAGACGTCCGGACGAACGTCATCAGCGGCGGCGGCGCTTTTCCCCGGCACCACGGTCCAGCAGAGCTCGTGCATGAACTGCGCCTTCCAGAGCCCCGCGACGTACGTGTCGTCGCGCAGGACGCGCTGGAAGTAGCCCACGACGCCGGCGAGCGCGGCCGGCTTGTCGGCCGGGTTTGTAAGCCGGCGGTTGGAGTAGTCCTGGACGACGTGCTCCCAGACGCGGTACAGCCGGGGCAGCAGCTCGGCGTAGGCCGAGTCCGGGAACAGGCGCAGGTGCGGCATCGTCACCGTGGCGGCCGGCTGGACGATGCGGCCGGACGGGCAGAGCCGGATGGTCGTGAGGCCGGCCGCGGCGCAGTAGCCGTTCCAGTCGGACGGCGAGGACGAAGGGTTGCAGACCCGGCCCTGGTCGGAGCAGAAGCACTTCCACACGACCGACGTCCGCCCGTAGACGAGCAGCCGCGGGGAGAGCAGCACTTCCTGCAGCGTCCACCCGCGCTCGTGGACCGGCTCGCGGCCGTGGTGGCCGTCGTCGTCGTCGTCGTCGTCGTCGTCGTCGTCGTCGTCGTCGTCCGCGGCGCGCGCCCTCCTCGCCCTCAGGCGCATGGTGCCGACGGCTCCGTTTTCGCAGCGCACGGGCAGCGCGGCTAGTTCGTTCCAGTGGTTGTCGGTCTTGAGGAATCCTTCTCTGCAGCTGCGTGCCTGCGCCGCCACGATCGTGAGGTATGCGTTCTGGAAAACCTGCTGCATCCGCGCCATCTCGAGCTCCTTGTCGTGCTCACAGTCCTGGACGATGCACAGCGCGTCTACCCAGATGTACTGCACACCTAGCCAGCGAGCTACTTTGACGGCATCCAGGATCGTCCACGGGAGCTTGGTGATCGGGATGTCGTCCATGTGCTGCGCCAGCGACTGCTTCTCTGTGACCAGCGGGTGTGTCTCGCCCCAGCAGTAACTCAACGCAATGTATGGCGTGTGGTCTCCTGGGGTGACTTTGACTAAGCGGATGTGGGTCGGAGCGCTAGAGACGTCGATGAGACGGGTGGGCATACTCGGATTCCGAGAGAAGCAGCGGCCGTGGCCACGCTTGGGATGTCCGGTCCGATGCCGTTCGTCACAGGAATTCACCCAGCGCTTGACTGTCGAGAAGGTGCTTGGCGTACCCCTGTCGGTGGTAGGCTTGAGAAGTGGGATAGAGAAGGGCAGTCTGTTGTCTCCTAAGGACAGGGCGTGTGGGAGACGAATGACCTGCGGTTCATTCAGTGCATCACCTGGAGTTCCATTAATGACTCTCCGCAGCATGAACAGAACGATAATTTACGCACCCTCTGATGTCCTCACATCGAACCCAAGTGTCCTGGAGAATACCGTGTCAAGACGGGAAACGAGCAAGACGGGCAGGACTGTTTTCCTGTTGCGGTCAAATCTCTTCTGAAACTGGAACTGTAAGTGCACTTCATGATCCCGCTCACTGCCGTCTATGACCCTATCATTGCCTGACTCGTCACGTTCGATCGCGGATTTCCTCCGGTAGGCCTCTAATACTGTGAGCAGCAGTAGTTGGCAAAGTTTGCACCGTTTGCGAGCCGATGCTTCGAGAGAGCCGCGTTGAACTGTGTGCTTAACCCCGCTGAAGGTCGAGCAAAGCAATGCCCAAGGAGAGTAGCGGCCTTGGTCCTGCGTAAAGAGGTTCTGGCAGAGATCACAGGACTGAGGTGGCGGTGAGTCCATGATTTGCGGACGGATGCTGGAGGCTGTGTTGGAGCGCAAGGCGTGAGTATGCCAGTACATGGTAAAGTTGTTCCCGTGTCAAAGAGACTGAAGGCACCAGCCCTACGCGTTGTTGAAGAGGCAAGGCTGAATATGTACGTGTCAGCCTGACCCTTGACAAACATGCTGCGCCACCAATGGTGTGGACCAATTAGAACGAGCCTGCACACTTCATCAGGGAGGAACACATATCGCCAGGGGTAAGATAGGCATATAGGGGACGAAGAGAAGCTCAAGTCGGCATTGCGAAGGTTGGAAGATGGCGGAGCTCAAGGCAGCCCTAGGCAGAAGTGCTGGTGTGAACTCAGTACCCACAGCTGCCCCACCCAGAGTGGGTTACTACAGAGGTCGGTTCAGGAAGTCTCGCAACAGCAGTTGAAGTAATATTTGAATGGGTCTACTTACCTGGACTGCACCTTTGCGCTCGGACACCTATAAGTGTAAGCACGTGTTGCACTACTTTTCGAACCGATCTCGTAGCCACCCAAATATTCTCGCGGAACAGTAACTAAAGACGCGCCAAGTCTGTTAGATACACATCGAGCGTTCTCTCACCCAGAACGGGGCATACCTAAAGGATAGAATTACGCAAGGCAGGCGGTGAAGAGCCCGTGTCTATCAGTACACGTATTTTTTCTATCAAAAAGCGAAAGAAACCGAACCCAGGCCAATTCATCACCAGGTGGTATTTGCTCCATAAACGCCGCCCGGTGTTCAACACGTTTAAACGCCCATGCCATGCTAGAGAGTAGCATCCTCGTCTCTTCCACGGGTATCCATCCCCATTCCACATCTCCTCTCTACTTCTGGGGCTCGAGGATGTCCTCTCGCTCGATGACGCGCTCGTCGAACTTGATCAAGAAGATCGTCTTGCTCGGCCACATCTCCTTCCCGGGCGCCGCGACGCCCTCCGCCCCGCCCGCCGCGGCAGCGTCCCCGCCCCCGCCGTCGACCCAATGCGCGGTGACGCCCTTGGTCGGGAAGCCGGCGCCGTCGCAGACGCCCTCGACGATGCCGGCGACGAAGGCGGCGACGTTGAGGCTGCTCATCTCCTTGGGCGTCGACACGTACTCGACGACCAGCGGCGCGTTGTCCGTGATCATGTAGTCGGTGCTCGCCGCGGCGGCGCGCTCGAGCTGGTCGGCCGGCCGGTTGAACAGGTGCTTCCACACCGTCGTGGTGATGAACTGCAGCAGCTGGATGATGCGCGTCGGCCGCGTCGGGTTGGGGTTCGAGGTGAGCGAGGCGGCTGACTGCGAGCGCGTCGACAGCAGGTCGAGCAACTTGAGGCCCAGCGGGTAGCCCTGGCTGTTGAGGCTGTGGACGGAACGGGGAGCTTAGCGGGGAGGGCCCGGTAAGGGGGGAGAGGCGTGGGGAGGCCGTACCGTTTCTCCAGGTCTTGCACGCCGGTCACTTTGCGCTGGGCGTAGGTGATCATCTCGACGAAGAGGTAGGCGAAGGCGGCGCGGCTGAGCTCCGCGTTCTTGCTGCGGCCGAGGTTGCGGTCGTAGATGGTCTTGCGGTTGGACGGGTAGCGCAGGCCCGACGATATCGAGCGCTGCTGGACGTGGGCGGCCGCATCTTGGGCAGGCTTGTAGGGTTGTGAGGAACTCATGGTTGGACAAGGGAGAGCATCGTGGGGTTGACGTGGGTGCGCGTTACGCTCGGCGGAGGAAGCTGCGGGCCTGGTCGCTGTGCTCGGCCGTTGCTTCACACGCCGTTGCAGCGGCACACCACCCATCTCGCACCTCAAAGTTTAGGAACATGATAGCTTGAAGATTTGGCCCGATCTACTGATACACTTTTCTGGGTATTTCATACGCCTCTAAGTCCCGCAAACCCTGCCGATCAGCCCGTTTTGTCCGTTTCCTGCGCCCCTCATGCCAGAGCTTCATGAATAAATGCTCACTCGATGGTAAAAATAAACGAAAAGCTTTCCCAACATCTCAGTAACGAGACTTACACCGCGTCTGGGTCCGGCAGCCAAATCATGAAGTCTCTGTCCGCAGTACACACCAGGTTCATGCGCTGGTTGTAGCCCACCACAGCTGCTTTTCCCGGCCCAGGAAGGTCGGTGTAGGGCCGCAGGATGCGGTCGGACGCTGTATTTTCGTGCAGATCCCACACCAGCAGGCCGTCAACGCCCGAGCCGCCGATCAGGTATTGACCGTCCGGAGAGAGACACATATCGCCTTGCCCAGCTACTGTGCCCGGTGCCGCATACTCTCCTGCAGCACGACGTCCCGAAGGCCCTGAATCTCTCAGGCAGAAATGTTTGAGAGCTCCATCAAAGGCGTCCAGGGCAAAGTGGCCGGGCCCGGTTGTGCCAAGCACCAGACACTTGCCGTCATTGGAGAACTCCAGCTTCGCCCAATTGCGGCCGGCCGAGCCAGGGGTGTACTGCTGCTCAAAGTCGTGCAGATCGAATGTTGCGAACGGCGGCTTGTCGAAATTTCGGACATCGTACAGGAGGATGGTCTGTGTGGGGGGAGAGGCGATGGCAATGACGCTGGCAGAGGGGTCGTAGGCGGCGAGGTGGGGAGCATGCAGCTTGAGCAGGCCCTGCGTATTGGGAGAGTTGAGGGCCCACAAGCGCACCGTATTGTCCTGGGAGCACGAGATGAAGGTGTCATTGGAGGGGTTGAGGGCCAGGCAGGTGACGGTGTCGGTATGGCCCTTGAAGTAGCGGATGTACGAGTTGTCGTGCGACGACAGGTAGCGGATGCCGTCGTCTACCTTTGTGCTGGCATAGATGATGCTCTGGGCGTGGTGGGTGAAGCGGGCCAGATGCACGCCGTACTTCTGGCTCTTGAGCTCTTTTGCATGCTTCCCCTCCTTGCAGTTGTAGATCTGCAGCGTGTCGTCGTCGCGGGCAACAATGGCCAGCTCGCCCGAGTCGTCAAAGTCGAGCGACGTCACGGCGGTCTCCTTGTTGTCGGGTCGGAAGCAGCGGGTAGGGCGAAATGCAGCTATCACATCGCTGACCTTCTGCGTCGGCGGAGCTCCGCCGGTGGTGGGGGTTGCGCCGGCGGCCATGGCGGGTGGTGGAGAGGGCCGTGGCGCTCAGAGCATGTCGGGGCCGGCGTCGGGCAGCTGCAGCGCTGGGTCGAGCAGCGACGGGGGCGGATTGGTGGTGCGGTGGCGTGGTGGTGTCGCGCAGTCGCGGAGGCGCTGGTGCTCGCGACGCGACGAAGCAATTCGGCTCGCGCGATCGCCGGCGATCATTTGGCCGAGAGCTGGCTCCGATGCCGGGCATGCAGGGTCTCCGACCTGTCGCAGCGAATATTTCGTAAGCAGCACAAGTCATCGTCGCCCTCACTGCGCGTCCCCGTCTCCCACGTCTCAATTACTTGCGCGCTCTCGCCGGAGGACAGCTTGACGTTTGACATCCAACTTCACCCGGTTCTCCGGCGCAGAGCTCACGCACCCGCCCGAGCCCAGCCATGTCCACAACCCTGGGGTAAGCCTCGAGACGGCCCACTGCGCCAGAACGCCGCGCTAATCGCCCCAGCTCCTTCATTGCAGGCGGCATTGCAGCATGCGGTGCCGTCACCGTCACCCATAGCTTTGAGACCGTTAAGATCCGGTGCGCCGCTTCGCCTTCTCGTCCCGTGCGCCCCCGCTGAACTCCGGCCCAGGTTACAATTGCAGGGCGAGCTGCAGGCCAAGAAAGACGCCCCAAAGCTATACCGCGGCGTGCTGCATGGCGTCTCTACCATCCTGAAGAATGAAGGTCCCAAGGGCTTGTTCCGCGGTCTTTCGTGCGCCGTGAGTTGCCGGCCCTGGATCCAGTGCCGCCGTCAGAGCTGACATGCCGGCCCCCAGTATATCTACCAGATGACTCTCAACGGCTGCCGTCTTGGGTTCTACGAGCCGATCCGCGGCAACCTGACCCGCCTTCTTTTCCACGATACGAATGTGCAGTCTTTCGGCATTAACATCTTCTCCGGCGCTAGCTCTGGCATCTTGGGCGCAGCTGCCGGTTCTCCCTTCTTCCTCGTCAAGACCCGCCTGCAGTCTTTCTCGCCCTTCCTCCCGGTTGGCACTCAGCACCACTACAGGAATGCGTGGGATGGCATGAAGCAGATCTACACCGGTGAGGGCATCAAGGGTCTCTATCGCGGTGTTGGCCCTGCCATGGTCCGCACCGGTTTCGGCAGCTCCGTCCAGCTCCCGACCTACTTCTTCGCAAAGAGACGGCTTGTGAAGCACTTGGGCATGGGAGAAGGCCCGGCTTTGCATCTTGCCAGCAGTACCGCTTCGGGCTTTGTTGTCTGCTGCGTCATGCACCCGCCCGACACGGTCATGAGCCGCATGTACAACCAAACCGGCAACCTTTACACCAGTGCATTTGATTGTTTGTTCCGCACCGTCAAGACTGAGGGTATTCTGGCTGTCTACAAGGGCTTCTTCGCCCATCTAGCCAGGATATTGCCGCATACCGTGAGTTCTGCCCCTAATCCGCAAAGCATCCCGGCACCGAGCACGCAAAAGTATACGGAAATGAAGTTTCTATTCGGATCGCCAGGCGTAGCAAAGTCTACGCTCGGTCCGGTGGGGTCAATGCTTCAAGTCCGCCGGTTTGCTTGCCGAGCTTATTGCAGACTGGCTGATTGCGTTTCAACTTACTAACAATGGCGCAGATTCTCACCCTTAGCTTAGCGGAGCAGACCAACAAGCTCATGCGGAAGGTCGAGAACCGCTACTTCCTCAAGGAGGAGGTTTAAATTGTAACATCATATCTATGCACTGTAAATATCGTGCCGCAGTTAGAGTTTTCGGCGCTAGGGCAGGGAAAAGAGGGTTTCTGGACTATAGAGACGGCGAGGTCCTCGGCCAGTGTAGAAGATACGGGTTCCCACGAGACGTAAGTGCCTCCAGTTTACTACAGAGCGGCTCTTTGAATGGTCAAATTTTCGGCATCTTGGTTCCTGTTTGAGATGAGGTTGGTCCGTACGACGTCTGAAGAGCAGTTGCGCAGGACCACGCGGAGTTGGAGTGCTCCCCGGAATGGGCTGCGCTCGGGATCTTGCCACCCCAAGTGCCAGGGTGAATTCTTCAACTCCACGCAATCAACATGCATTGTTGACGAAGTTGCGGGCCAATACCATCGTTTCTGGTGCCTCCCGATTCGGCTGCGGTCTGCGCATTGTTCTCACTCAGCTGCGCATCTCACGGCAAGGCTACCCAAAAGGATCAGCGCGTCTCTGTTCGGACAGCGGCGGCGACCGTTAGCCAAGGCCACGACGGCCCCAACGGCATCGGGCAGGAGAGTTATGCACGCTACCACCTACCACAACGCCGGGATAGCGCAACGGCAGCTCCTACATTGGTCGCGAAGGGCGTGCGCGGAAACAGGACGGCCGTGGATGCAGCGACCGGGGGCGCGAGTCGCGCGGGTTGGTCGGGCACAGCCGCACTTCGGGATTGCGTCTCCGACGAACACGCAGCTGGGCGCCTTTCGCGGGCCGCGAAGCCCTGTGCTGCACCAGCGTCTGGCGTCCGCGAGAAGCTGCTGCTTGGGGAAGGGGAATGGACGCAGGCCGGCGAATGGCCCTGTCTTCCCCGCATTCCGGAGCCCTGCTTACCTGCACCCCGGCCGAAAATCACTGCCACCCTTGCTCCATCCGCCGCTGCTCGCCTGACTGATGAGCCGCTCTCATCTCACCCTCGCGCCCTCCTCCTCTTCCGCCACCATGCTCCCGCTCCTCCTGCACTCCCTGCGCTCGAAGTCTTCTGCCGCCGGAGAGCGTCCGTCTCAATTCTGCCTGTGAGCGCGCCGGCGCTTCGTGCGGCATGATATTCCCACGCCTTCTCGTCCCATTATGCGCGCCCAAGCTATGGGCTTAGACCTGCACTCCTCACGCTCCCGCGACCGAAATCCTCCTGCCAGCGCCCCCAATGCCTCGCCCGCAGCCTCGCCGAACCCGTTCCCCTTCCGCGCCGGTCCTCCGCCTGCTCCGCTGAACTTCTCACGCCACACCAACACCACCGCCGCCGCCTCTCTCGCGACCCGCCGCAACGATGCCTGCCTCAAGCGCAAACGAACCTGCGAAGAGCATCCGGGTCCGATCCGCAAGAAGCGCCGCTTGCGCCTGACCCTGATCACCTCACGCCTGTCCCTCCCATTCGCCGTCCCCACCACACACATCGTCGACCGCGGCCGTTCGCGCATCGCCGTCTGGGCAAAGCAGAAAGCGCTGGGGCGCAGTCTGCTGCGCAAGGCCGCCATACTCAACCGCGTGACGCGCCGCGTCGAGGCCGCCATCGCCAAGTCCCCCAACATGGCGGCGGGCCGGCGTGGCGAGATCGAGTTGCTGCGGCGCAAGGGCATAGAGATGACGCGCTTGGCGAAACTGCGCGGGTCGCTCGCAACGGTCAACAGTACTAGGCCCGTCGAACTGCCTATGGAAGGCGTGGGTGTGGAGAGCAGTCGTGTTGCGACGCAGACTGCTACTGTCGATGTGCCGACAAGGAGCAGTCCGAACTTCCGGGCTGTGGGCGGCGTGAATGTCGACGGCAGGAAGGACTATGCGCCGTCGCCGCCGTCGCCGCTGGGCCAGTCCAACTACGATGCTCTGGATCTTGAAGGGGATGGCGAAGAAAAGAGCAAGGAGCATCCCGAGCCTTCCGGCCACCCGGAAGAAGAGCAGGTGGAAGATGACGCCTACTTCGACAGCCTCATCTTCGGCGTAGCCGCAGCTTCCCCATCCACGAACGACTCGGTCTTCGTCTCCGAGTACGACCGCCTCGACGACCTCGACGACGACTACGCCTCCTCCATCTTCTCGTCCGCCTGCGCCTCTCCATCCGCGACGACGGCGACCGCACTGACCGCCGAGGATCAGGCCTCCCCCGAAGCTGGCGGCAGTTCGCCGTCGATGTTTGACCATCTGACGGAGATCTCATCAGAGGACGCTATAGGAGCTCCGGCCGTGCTACCACCGCGCACAACGACACCGCCGCCGCCGCCCAAACCGAAGAGGCCGAAGGGCTGGAATCCGAACTTCGCGTCCGCGCCGCTGCCGGAGGAGAGGGACCAGGGGCAGCACCAGCAGGAAGAAACTCCGCCACCATCGGACGATCTCGTTGCGGAAATGCTGCAGGAGAAGGAGAGGCAGCGGCAGGTGCTTTTTCTGGACCTGCCGAATCACTGTTGACATTCTCGTCCCCCTTGTCAGTTTTTGGTACATGTTTCGCACATGTCACATCTCCATCACGAAACAGCACGTACACACCCTACCAGCCCATCCATCCCCTGGACATGTCTGCTCCATCACAGCGGTCCCCCCTGTCCAAAAACTTTCCTCTTTTCCTTTCTGTTCGGAGCATGTTTCGGAAAACCCGGACGGACCCAGGAGCATTGAAAAAAGCAAAACCCATATAGCATGGCCGTGGTTGCATTCACAAAAACGAACCTCTCACTAAAAAAGCATTACACACATAGGGGCAGGACAAGGCATCTGCATGCATCTTGGGGAGGCATCGGATCTCGGCCGTCCGCGAATTTCTTTTCCCATCCCCTTTACTCACATCCATTCATTTTTTGGAAGGCGGCGCTTGTGGCTTGGTGCATTACGGGTTGAAATGGGGCACATGGACAGGTTTTTGTGTTTAGTTCTGGTGCGGTTGCTCTGGTCTGGGTTTCGGAGGTGGCCGGTTCTGTACAATTACGCATCGCATGTCTTTTTTTCTTGTCCCATCAATTTTGATGTGTGGAGGTCTGGAACAATTTCCCATTATGCATACTCATGCTTATCCGCTGACCTATGAGAAAAACTCCCCGTGAAAATTTCTGCATGTAGAGGTGACAGAAAAATCCCAGCGTGGCAGATCACCCCAAGCCACTCAGCCGTGTGGCGATGGAGAAAAACCGCTACTCCGCATGTACAAGCACTACCCCGGCACCGTTGCGGGGCCGTTCTAGATTGCTGTGCGCTCGTCAAGTCAACTGCTGGCCGGGTGGCCCGGGGTTGCTGAGTGGTTCGTACAGGCGACAGCAGGTCGGAGAAGGCATCTCCGGCGTGTGATGAGCAAAGGTGATTAGCAAAGGTAATAACAAATGACTGACGAAAGGTTTGATTTGGCGAGGGGCATGCGACATGGATTAGGCTGGCCCGGCTTGGTTTGTGATCGGCGCTTAGTGCGTGATGGAGGGCGATCCTTTTTTGGTTGTGGGTGAGAAAAAGCAAGGGGATGCGATGGCGGAGCGCCGGCCGGGGAAAAAGCAAAAGGCTTGGAGGAGTAAGGCGAACGTCGGAATTTGGAGGTTCAAATAAGCTCATATGTAGGCACACGAATCAGTTGTCGGGACGCAGATGTGCAGTGGTGAATCTATCAGGGGGAATGCTCCAATTGCCCATGAACGTTTACGCGTGTCGTAACACATTGTGAACCGGCCTTATACCACTGTTATGCACGCTCTAAACTTTCGGTATTGCCCTAAGCTGGCATATGTACCCCACATTTTCAACAGACCAGATGGAGCTGATAGTGCAGCCGGTAAGTCTGACATTCGGCAATGAATTAGGGGGAAGAGAGAAGGGAGATGAAAACAACATTTCTCCAGACAGAATGAATCGATACTACACGACCTTTTTAGCCCTCAACACCTATTGAATAGGTGTCTATCAATTGGCCTTACTTAGATTTTCTATCTTGATTTTCCCCGAACTTTGTATCAACAGAATGGCATAATCCGTCAAAGACACTAGCATTATACCGCATTGTTCTACAACTAACTATCGTACAACAAAGCCAGATCCATTCAGTATATAAGGTCTCATACGCCATCTCCTTACCTCATCATCACAGCTTTACAGACTCTCCTCGCAAGATCAACATTAGCTCAAATGGCAGCAGTTTCGTTCGTTCTTCCTGCATACGGCAACGCTACTCCTGGAGAGGGCTGCGCCGCTTGCTCAAGGGTTCTTGGCTTTCACGATGAAGCCTTAATCCCCATCCTCCTCGGATGCGGGCATGTGCTCTGCTTTGAGTGCTTGGAGCCCATTTTCGACTGGCAGTTGGACAATGACGGCTACTGCCACTGCTCTCAATGCCCAAGCCCGGTGGTTTACGCCCGTCACCCTGCTCCAGGCAGGGTGACGGTGCTCACCGCTCATTACAACACAAAGCGGCAGTGCGCGGAGGTCAGCATCGCCCTTCACGGCGAGCAGGAGCCCCAAGGCCCCGTCTTCACGCACCCTACCCCGGACCCCTTCATCCCTCAGCTCTCCATTCAGCCAGCTGATCCGCTCCCGCCTCCGTTCCCACAGCTCACGCCCGCACAGGCTGACTCGCTCCCAGAGCCTTTCCCTCAGCTCGCTGAGACTCCGGGCCGTGATGTCTTCCTTGACTTTCAAAGGTGTGAGGAGGATACCCCAGCTCCGGACCCAGCTCCTGCGCAGCTGGCGGCGCCGCCTGCCATGGCATCGCCTGCTCTAGTGGCTCCAGTAGCACCTGCTCCAGCAGCACCTGCTCCGGCAGCACCTCCGGCTCGCGTTGAACCGCAGCTTTCCCGTCGCTCTGGTCGCCGTCATACTCTTACTGCGAGGGCTCAAGAGTTTTGGGATGATGTTCACCTGAGCCGCGGTGGAAGCCGCGGTTGAAGTCGGCTGAGCACCTCAATTCCTTACTTCCTATGTCGATGCGGGACATTGAATTTGGTGTGTAAGTGGTTTTCTGTTTTGCAACTATTGTGTCTAGACTTCCCTTGGCTTCTTTGCTTTAGATTGCTAGAGCCTCATATTTGAATCATGATGGTATCAGGTAAGTATTCTTCTAAAATCAAAATTGACTCCGCTGGTGGGGTTCAACTAAATTCAGTTTTTGATGATGCGGTGGCTTCGTGAAAGGGTGCCTCAGGTAACGTACTGATTGAAAGACATTTCTTCAGCTCGAGTATCTATCTCTCGAGCATCGGAGATCTTACTGACCCCTCGAAAGCTTTTTAAAGTGCTCAATCATCATTCGGCCTAATTTTTATAGCCTTTGAAATGGAATATTTACCGGCATCCTGCTGAAACTACATTGCCTCAAAGTTGCTGAAGAGGTTTGGCTCAACTGTATTCAAGACAAAACATACCGACAGTCTCCTTTACCAATTAGAGATCTGTACCTCTCCTGACTTCTTCAACTTTGTTTTCAAACCATGAGATTCTAGAAAATGGTGTGCTTTTCGTACTCATTTTGAGCTCGCCGTTCTGGCTTTGATGGTTCTCAACACTGTTACTGTGCTGCAGACCCTTCAGGGCGACAAAGAAATCAGACAATGCATTTGTGTTCCATCTTACAACACATCCGCCACAAACGCATTGAAGTTGTTCAATCATGACGCTAAAGTATAACTACAATGTAGATTTCACCGTATTATAGAAATGAACTTCGAGCCTGTCCAGTACTCGACATGAAGCTTCCTCGTTCCCACACTTTGACCCAGAACCCACACCTCATATTCAACCTGGACCACATTCACACCACTACCACTACCACCACCACCACCATGTCCGAACTTTACTTCACCCTCCCCGCCTACACAGGCACCACGCACGGCACGCGCTGCCCCTCCTGCGGCCAAGCCTACCGCGACGACTCGGAGCCCAACATCCCCATCCTGCTCCACTGCGGCCACACCTTCTGCTTCACCTGCCTCGAAGCCAGCTTCACCAGCCAGCTGGCCAACGCGCCGCACGCGTGCCGGTGCCCTGCGTGCGCCCGCCTCGTCTACGCCAGCCTGCCGCACCCGCAGCACGTGTTCTGGCTGCGCGCCGAGTACCACTGGGAGCACGCGTTCATGATGGTGCGGGTCGAGCTGAGCGACGACGAGCGCAGCGAGCGCCGCGAGCCCCTTCACCTTCCCCTTCCCCTTCCCCTGCCCCAGGAGCCCCAGGAGCCCCAGCAGCCCCAGCAGCAGCTCGCAGGCTCCCCGACCGCCGGGCTGCGCTTGGCCGTTCCGTTCTATCCGGCACCGGGGTCGCGCCCGCTGGACGAGGCGCCGCAGGAGCCGGAGCGAGCCATCGCTTTCCACCCGGCGGGTGCTTCTGCTGCGCTGCCGGCGCCGGCGCCGGCGGCTGCGCTCTCTGGTTCGGCTCTGACGCCTCGGCAGCCTCTGGTTCCGGCTCAGGGGGAGAGGCAGGGGGGGAGGGGGAGGCAGAGGCGAGGGAGAGGGAGGATGTAGAGGGGCTGTTGGAATCCGTGGTCAGGTGAGTGATGCTTTCTTTGCGTCCTTGCTTTTATTGTTTTGACGTATTGAGGTTTGGAGTTATGTTTGGTAAGTATTCCTATTCGAGAAAATCAAAAGTGCCCCGACTGGGGGATTTCTGCACTTGTTAACAATAAATGCACCGGTGACTTCTGTGAAATTCGACTGACATGTAGTGATTCGTTTTTCTAGCGTGAACTCTGTACGTACAGCGCTCTAAGTAAAGTACATAACCTCAAGTTTCCTACAAACCGACCAGATCGGAGAGAGGGAGTTCGAAAGGACTCACAAGCCTCAGATTCTGCTCCTCTCCAACACCTCCTCGACCTTTTCCTTCACACCGGCCTTACCCTTGTACTCCCGCACAAAGTGCTGGATAACAGCGCGGTCATTCTGCATGGTCTTCGCCGTCTCGAGGATTAGACTTTCCCTCGGCAGACCTAACCAGGCGTGCGGGTACTGTTTGTAGTTGTTCTCCTCACCGGGGTTGAGCAGCTGCAGCGTCGGCTTGCCGTTGAAGAATGAATCAACCTCCTGTTCGGGAACGTCCTTGAAGGTATTGGGCTGCCAGTTGGGGCGTGCCTTCTCACGGCGTACCAGACGAGCCGTCACGCCCTCGACAAAATCCTTGTGCTCCATGAAGCGCGAGGCAATGTTGTACTCGTGGCGGAAGGTGTCGGCGATTCCCCACGTCTTGCTAACGCGTAGCTGCTTCAGGGCGACCAGCACGGAGGTAGGTGAGCGCTGCTCAATGGTGTCAATGGTCTTGGCAGCCCACTTGCTGAGCTGCTCGTTGTTAGAGCCCTTGAGAGTGGTGAGCTTATCGATGATTTCGGAGATGGTATCCGACTTGAAACACTCGTCCACGGCCACACGCAACTCGCCAGAGATTTGAGCCTTCGGAGCAGGGAGACCGGTCACAAATTCTTCAATGGTAGCGTTGATGATGGCGTGGCGTTCCTGGAGCGTGAGATAATCCTTGAAGTCTAGCTCGGCAAGGCGGGCTTCGAGGTCGGGTAGGGAAGAGGAGTGGATGTAGTGAGTTGCGATACCGTGGTAGCTGTCGAACAGTCAGCACAAAGGTCTTAGCGGACAGCTAGAGATCTTACAAGACATCAACACCCTTGAGCTGCTCACTAGTCAGAGCGAGATAAGTGCCCATCTCGCCATCCATACGAGGCAAAAAGAAACTGGCGCCAACATCCGGGAAAAAGCCAATGGTGGTCTCAGGCATGGCGAAAACAGTGTTCTCGGTGGCTATCCTGAACGGAGCGTGCACACTCAGACCAACACCGCCACCCATTGTGATGCCGTCCATGAAGGCAATGTAGGGCTTTGAGTAGGTGGCAATCAGGTGGTCCAGCTTGTATTCCAGGCCAAAGTAATCCTTTGATTTCTGCTGACCCTCGGGACCCTGCGTGTTCGCCTCGGCCAGAGCAGCGACATCTCCACCGGCACAAAAAGCTCGGCCATTGCCCTTGATAATCACAACATTGGCCAGCTGGGACCGGGACCATTCGCGTAGTCTGGGTATGATTTTGCGGGCCATGGAGCCATCCAGCGAGTTGAGTTTCTTGGGCCGGTTGAGCTCGATGGTGCGCACGCCGTAGATCTTGTCGAACAGAACATCATCGGGGTTGTCTTCAGGCTGCGGCTTGACGAGTTCGGCCTCGCTGGCGGTGGCATACTGCGAATGGCGTTAGCAGCGGGGGCGGCACGCGGGCGCAGTGCAAGACGGACCTGCCTTGGCGACGGCATTATTTTGGCGCGGAGCGGCATGGCGAGAGAAGAGGAAAGCGGCCGCGAGCTCCAGCTCGACGGGTTGGCGACGCGGCGTTGACAGGTGCGTAGAAACATCAATGCGGGTGTATCTTGGTTCTTGTAGGTGGAGCGGAGGTGACGACAGGCTAAGCCGAGCCTCGGGTAACCGGACGGTGCAGGGCGGGCGCGACAGGACGGAGGCGGGCGGCGAGAGCGCGGCGGACGAAGGAGCGAGGGCAATTGGGCGCGAAGCGTCAGTCAAGAGCTCCGCAGGGCGTGCGAGGGCGCGTTTGGGCGGTGCTGGAGAAGCTGGAGGGCTCGATGGAGCGCAGAGCAGAAGCAGAAGCAGAAGCTCCGCACAGCTCCTCCGGCGGCACGTGACGGCGATCCGACGCGCTAAGAAATTGTTCGAGCTCTCGCAGTCGCCGCCGCGTCCTGCGCAGCAGCGTCCATCCTCTCCGCCATCGCAGCACACGCTCCATCGCCCGCTCTCCGCTCTTCCGTCGTCCGCCTGGCTCGAGGGTGCTCCCGTCCGCCATGTCTGCCTTTTCCCGCGCCTTCCTGCGCAGCTCGCGTGCTGCCCTGCGCCAGCGCTCTGGCGCCAACCCGCTCACCCAGACGCTGGGCCTCAATGGCTCGCAGCAGTACATGGGCCATGTGCGCACCTACGCCGCTGCCTTCGAGCGCAACAAGCCGCACGTCAACATTGGTAAGCTCAATGCCCTCCGCCCGCTCCGCCGGCGACGCGCGATGCTTATTTGCGACAGGTACCATTGGTCACGTCGATCACGGCAAGGTACGCCCCATTGCGCCACCCATTGACGTCCACACTCCTGACCCAGCCAGACCACCTTGACCGCCGCCATCACCAAGCGTCAGTCCGAGAAGGGCTTTGCCAACTTCCTCGAGTACGGTGCCATTGACAAGGCTCCCGAGGAGCGCAAGCGTGGTATCACCATCTCCACTGCCCACATCGAGTACCAGACCGAGAACCGCCACTATGCCCACGTCGACTGCCCTGGCCACGCCGATTACATCAAGAACATGATTACTGGCGCTGCCAACATGGACGGTGCCATCATCGTCGTCGCCGCGTCTGACGGCCAGATGTGTGTGTCCCAACGCCACCACCGCTCGCAGCATTGGCACTGACGCACCAGCAGGCCCCAGACCCGTGAGCACTTGCTGCTTGCCCGCCAGGTCGGCGTCCAGAAGATCGTCGTCTACGTCAACAAGGTCGACGCCGTTGATGACAAGGAGATGTTGGAGCTCGTCGAGATGGAGATGCGTGAGCTGCTCACCTCGTATCAGTTCGAGGGTGACGAAACGCCCATCATCATGGGTTCCGCTCTCTGTGCGCTCGAGAACCGTGAGCCTGAGATCGGCGTCCAGTCGATCGACAAGCTGCTCGAGGCCGTCGACACCTGGATCCCTACGCCCGAGCGGACCCTTGACAAGCCTTTCCTCATGTCGGTTGAGGATGTCTTCTCCATTGCCGGCCGCGGTACCGTTGCCTCTGGCCGTGTCGAGCGCGGTATTTTGAAGAAGGATGCCGAGGTGGAGCTCGTCGGCAAGAACACGACTCCCATTAAGACCAAGGTTACCGATATTGAGACGTTTAAGAAGTCGTGCGACGAGTCTCGCGCCGGTGATAACTCGGGTCTGCTGCTTCGCGGCGTCAAGCGTGACGACGTCAAGCGCGGTATGGTCATTGCCGCTCCTGGCAGCCAGAAGGCGTTCAAGAAGTTCATGTGCTCCATGTACGTCCTGACCAAGGAGGAGGGTGGCCGCCACACCGGCTTTGGCAACAACTACCGCCCCCAGGTCTTCATCCGCACTGCTGGTAAGTCGATTGTCCCCGCAGCATCACAATCACAATCACATTGCAGGTGCTGAACATTGTCTAGACGAGGCTGCTGCTCTTACCTGGCCTGAGGATGTCGAGGACCCGAACAAGATGGTCATGCCAGGTGACAACGTTGAGATGATCTGCGAGATCCACCACCCCGCTCCGCTCGAGGTCGGCCAGCGCTTCAATGTGCGTGAGGGCGGCCGCACGGTAGCCACCGGCCTGGTCACCCGCATTTACGAGTAAACGCTCGGTCGTCAAACAATAAAAAAAATACCCAACGGACGGACCACGCCGCCACGACGGCTGCCGCAACCGGCTGTGCTCCGCCTGCCCACCGCCCACGATTGGCGTGTAAAAAACTATTTTTGTATATCTGATGCCCCCAATCTCCCGTCTCTCCCCTCTTCACTCCTGTTCTTACCTGTACTTTACCGGGCGTCGTTAGATAGTGGAGGCATGGCATGCATGGCGTTCAGTAGGTAGCCAAGGAGGGAATGTGAAAAGAACGGTTCAATGCAGCTTGTGACGGCTCGGCCCATTGTGTCCACGGCCACCCGGTGAGCTGACTCGCACCGGCAGGGCTCAGGTGAGGGACGGCGGTCATTTTCCCGCGACGCTCTAGCCGTCCGCAATCACACGACTAATCACAGCTGCTGCTCGATGATCGGAACCAGCACACGTTCAAGTGCTATCTGGAGCTCCACTTGCCCCTCCCACCGCCTTGGGTCTGAGCTTGCAGAAATTGGCGAACCCTGCTTGCACGGGCCTTCGTCACGGCGCGGCCCGCACGCGCTCTTTATCCTTTTGGCCGTTACCTCAGGCCTCGCGAGGCTGCCGCCAGCAGCGCTCAATGCGGCGCTTACCCGCCAGATCCCGCGATAGAACGCCAAGCCTGTCAGCTGCGGGGAATTCAATTGATTCTTATCCTGGAGCTGTTGCCAGACACGTATCGTGGGCCGGGTGCTTTGGCGCTATCTTTTACTGCGCCGCAATGCTCGCCAATGGGATTTCAACTTAGCCGCCGGATGCTCAAGGAATGCCGTAAGTGTCGACCGCGCCGCAGGCATCGACGAACACCTGCGGTGGACCATCGCGACGGCCGCTGCGGTGGGACTGAGCCTCGCGCAGGGCTGCAGAGTGAACCATCCGAAAGGACCGTCCGCGAGCACAGCCTGCACTTTGCTGTACTCGCGTCCTCGCTGGAAGGGCCACCACAAACTCATACGTGTCGCCGACATGGCCACTGGATCTCGATAACAGCGCGGCCAACCCCCACAAGATGGCCCGACAGGCACCGACAGTCGCCCCGAGCTGGACCCTTCACGAGGCCGATGTTCCGGTGAGCCGGTCAGACGCATGTGTGACTATTGAAGATCTGGCCCATCTTTCCCAGCCCCAACCCCCGAGACATGCCAATGTGATCTCCGCATTGCGCCTTACTTCATCTGGGTAGTATCGGCCGTTGGCACGGCGAGACGAGAGCGCTCGCTCTGAAGTCCGTGGGCACCTCTGGCCAGCTGTGCCTCGTGGTGATGTCTATTTGAACAAGGAACATCCCAGTTGCAGCCGCCCAGCTCAACTTAAGAGCTCCGTCCACCTTCGTCCTCATCGTTCTCACCCGGAAAAAATGCGGAACTCACCAGAGCCGTCCGAGGCCGACTACCTCAATTCGCAGAACCCGGACGACGCGTTCCCCACGTCGTCGGACGTGGTGGTGGTTGGGGGCGGTATCCACTCGTTGATATACGCCATCCATGCACGGCTGCGGTCCGTCCGACAGAGCGGTTCCGATGCTGCAGCCTCGGTCACGGTGCTGGAGAAGTCGCAGTCGCCCGGCTACAAGATCGGGGAGAGCACGCTGACGACCTTCGGCGTGTGGCTCAAGGCCGTCGGCATCAGCACCTCGGTCCTGTGGCGCCTGTTCGGCCCCAAGGACGGCCTGGCCTTCTACTACCTGCCCTACAACGGCGATCCGGACGGCTACACCGACTTCTGCGGCAACGGGCCCCCTGGGACCTATGTCGCCACGCTGCAGATTGAACGCAAGATTAGCGAGCTGATGCTAACCCTGCACGCCCAGCGGCTCGGTGTCAAGGTGCTGCATGGACACTCCGTTGACGTCAACTCCACGCGGCTACCGATGCAGGACGGCTGCAGCCCGGGCCAGGTGGAGGTCTCCAACGGCGCCAGCAACATGCAGATCAACACCAAGCTGATCGTCGACGCGACCGGTCGCTTCCGCCGGTTTGCGTCCAAAGCGGCTCGCGTCGAGCGCATGCCCGGCTTCAACACCGACGCCTTCTGGGCCTACTTTGAGATGAAGGGCGACGAGGCCGACCTGCCGTTCGCCCACTACCAGTCCTGCCACACCAACCACATCTGCATGGCCGAAGGGTAAGCTCAAGTTTTCTCTCCCGCCCTCCGCCGAACATCCCGCTAACAAACCTCGTCCAGCTGGGCCTGGGTCATTCGCCTCCCGTCCTGGGAAGGCAGCCCGCTCCCCAACCTCATCGCCATGATCAACCACCTCCTGGACCTCAACGCCGCCAACACGCCCTCGGACGCGTACCCGTCGTCGCAGGAGCTGGCGCGCATGTTCAACCTCAAGTTCCGCTGGGTCGTGTCCATCGGCTACGCACTCCGCAACGACGTCGCCTACCCGGCCGACCTCACGTCCTACGGCAGCTGCGAGGCCGAGCGCAAGTTCAACTGGATCACGTCGCGCTACCCGCGCATGGCGGCCTTCATGGCGCAGCACACGCTGATCCCGGACCTGTACGGGCCGGGCACGACGTGGTACATCCGCAAGCAGCTGACGTACCACTCGCCGGTGTCAGCGGGGCCGGGCTGGGCGGCCATCGGCGACGCGACGGGCTTCACCAACCCGCTGTACTCGCCGGGCATCAACTGCAACCTGGGCACGTCGGTGCGGCTGGCGGAGCACACGCTGGACTACCTGGCGCCGGGGGCGACGGCGGCGTCGCGCGGCGCGCTGCTGCGCCGCTACAGCGACTTCTGCGCCGCCCGCACGCCGCGGCTGCACATGATGAACACGCTCAACTACTACCTCATGCGCCACCCGCGCACCGGCCCGCTCGGCCCGCTCTGGGGCTGGCTCATCGGCATCGGCAACCCGGAGTGGCAGCGCATGCGCGCGCTGGGCTCGCCCTCCGTCGACCAGGTCGGCGACTTCCTGGCCAACTGGGAGTGGGGCGCCAACCTGCCCGAGTACGCGGCGTTCGCGCAGGCGGCGATCGCGCTGCTGGAGGGCCCGCCGACGGGCATCGCGGGCGCGGACGGCGAGCGGCGCGTCGAGGAGGCGGTGCGCGTGAGCGCCGAGATGGCGCGCCGCGCCGTCAAGGGCGCGTACGGCAACCGCTGGGGCGGCGTGTTCCGCTACTACGACGACGAGCTCAACTGGAGCAAGGACAAGGTCGCCCGCGACGTGCTGGCCCGTCGCTGCGAGGCGTGCGGCAACTGGCGCCTGCTGACCGGCGAGGCTGCCCGCTGCACCACCTGCGGCGCCGTCAACGAGGCCGTGCATATCGTGCGGTACGGCGAGAAGGCGGCGGCGCCCGTCGGGGCGCCCGTGGCTGAGGCGAGCGCCGTGGCTGCTCCCGTGGCGGAGCTGCGCGTCGAGGAGACGAAGCCCGTTGCTGCGTGCTCTTAGCTTGTTGGGGGGATGACTTTCGTTTTGCTGTTTCGTTTTTGGGCTGGTTGCGAGGGTTTGGAATGGGTGCTCTCTTTTTTGTCATGATGAAGGATGATGATGATGGGCTCGGGAACGGTCGGGGGGGTTTCACGTATCTCTTTTTGTCTTCCCTTTCGAGGTCTCTTCTCCAGTGGATGTCTCTCGTGCTGCCTCGCGTCGTTTGTGCTCTTGGGATCTGTTGGGCGTATCTCCCCTCTCTTTCAACTGTTGTGGTAGTTTTTTTCGTGCCTACGCAAACTTAGGAAGAAGCTTTCCAAGCGGACAAGTCCCCACCGTCCAAATGCGTGATACCCCGCCTGACGAGACCTCAAATGTATCACTGAGCGAATGAGGCCCTAAAAAGTCGTATAGGGCCTTCTAAAGTCGTACGAGGCCGTTGTGGATTTAAGGTTTAGATTGGTATGAGGCAAGTTCCACGATATATGTCGTTGTAGTAACTTGATCGGGATGGCTCCCCTCGGCTAAATCAGGCGCAGTCATGCTAGAGGTCCGGCAGAAATGACATGAGCAGTGAGGTTTACTTTTCCGGTGAAGTTGTTCTGGCGATCCGATCGAGCTGGTGCTTTTGTTAGGCCGGGTAATATCAAGGACGTGGGCTATTTTCGGACCGTTGAGAAGGTTTACAGTGTCAGTGGAAGGCTGCCTGAAATGATCTGAGACTGCCTGTTCGGCACGAGCCGTGCAAAGTGGCAGGTCCTTACCGAGGACTGACATAGGTGGGATGTCAAATGATAGAGATAGAGGCTACTAACTCTTCTCTTTTTCCAGGCGAAATTGACGATGTCTTCTTTCTGTTCGTCGAAGCGCTGGGCTGGCGAATTCGAATCTACCACTGACGGCACCTGCGATGGCGTGATGGAAAATCCTCATTTCGCTGCAGATTTTCGTGGAGCTTGTTGAGTTTCATCCGATTCATACTTCATATCATGACTCCCGGTTCTTCAGGAAAACAGATCAGCGATGATTCGGGGACAGATCGGAGGAGTTGTGATAAGATCTGCCTTCAGTGCTGTGACAACGTGTGGAATGATTCGCGTAAACTGCCGTGAACCATTCCCGCCGGCAAGAGACGACATTTGATGACCAATCAGCTGGACGGGGAGTGATTTACAAAGGTTCGGTGGGGCAATGTTTGTTGGCCAGGCGATCCACCTGGTCACTGACACTAGACTTACCCCTTTCAGGCAGAGGGGACACCACTTAAGCTCGACTGGTGCCTCAAATGGGTCGTTGGCACGTGGAGTTTGGGAGGGATCCTTCCCTGACTAAACAGCCACCGCGGGGAGAAGTGATTAGTCATGTAAGGCGAGGGCCAATCCCGCTGACGGACAGGCGCCCGCTGAAGACCTCAGATCATTCTTGCTCCTTTCCGGCCGTTCTCGTTTTCGATCAAACGAATCCAAAGTATAAATGGCGCGTGAGGGAGTGCCAGCTCATGCGGACCGAAGTCAGCATAACACTCCACTTAGGTTGACAGGCGACCGTGCTGGAGACTCGGCCTATTTTGATACAGCGATGGCCTGGTAGCCAAGCGTTACTAGCTTGATGAAGACGCTAAGTAAGGGATTGGCGACGATTGTTGCTTCTGCGCAGAGAGAAAATGCTGGGCTGAATACGAGGGTTAGCCGACTAGCCCACTGCTCGACGTCAAAGGCGATGTAGCCCGACAAACGGGGAGCTTGTGTGGCTAGCGCTCAGAGCCGCTTTACCGTTCATTTCCGAGTGCCTCCGCCAGCCGCCGCTTGGGACGATGGATGGAGAGGTTTTGCGACAGTGGGTGGCTGGATGATATTGTAGGAGCGTTGTTGGACAGGGAAACAATAGCGCGAGGGTGGAGACAGAATTGGCAGTGAAGCTGCGGGACTAAGTAGATGGTCTGTTGGCAGCACTGCCACTGGTCTTAGAGTGTTTATGCGCGTGCACGGGGGCTCTGCGCTGGCCCGGTGTCCAGGCCGGAGCCAAGCGGACAAGCAGTGTTTAACGAGCTGATAGCAACGGGTATCGACGGTCTCCCGGGAGCCAAGTGGGTGATGGGCAACTTTATCTCGCCAAGGAACCCGATCAGGCGGCGGCGGCGGGCGAGTCAACGGCGCGAACTGGCAGGTCGACCCACCGACAGGGAAGGCTGGCCGGACGCTGGCAGCGCCACGGGCCGCGGGCAGGCGCAGGGCCGGCCGGCCGCTGCAGTGGCTTGAGGGCGTGTGCGGGGAGCAGGCTGGGGAGGAGCGCGGGCGCGGGCAGACGAGGGACGGCGTGCTGCTTACGTAGCTCGCTTGGTCAGAAGAGGGCGCGCTGCTGCTGCTCCGGCCACAGCCCCTCTCGCGCCCGGCAATCCTCGCCCGCCCCCTCGCGCCGCCAGCTCGCCGCCAGGCTGCAGCATCGCACTTATATGCCCGCTCGCTAGCAGCTGCGCCGGGCCGTTGCAAGTCGGAACACCGGCCGCGGGCACGCACCGCTGCACTGCCCGCCCGAGTCATCCCAGAGCATAAGCTTTCGCCCCTATGGATACGCGATACGGCCCATCAACACACCCACAGAACGCCCTATATTTGTTCTCCCTCTTTCCCGCTTTCGGCCGCACCGCAGGCCCTGCTCGCGGCACTCTTACCCTTTGCATGAGCCCTTCGCACCCGCCCGCCCAGACTCCACCGCGCCCTCCCTCTCGCCGCCATGCCCTGCGGATCTCGCGACAAGCGCCGCGCTGGCCACCGCTGCCTGCGCTGCCAGAAAGATCACGTCAAGGTCCGCCCCCGCCGCGCCCCTGCAGCCCTGCCGCCGCCAGCTAACCTCCGCTCCAGTGCGACGGCCGCCGGCCTTGCTCGTACTGCAGCGCCCGCGGCGTGCACTGTCTCTCGCCACCGCCGTCCACCAATGACATCACCATCATAGAGTTCGCCGCGAGCAAGAAGCCCGCCCGCCGCCCGGCCCCGTCCATCCGGAAGGCCCTGGTCAACGACTCGTGGCGCTACACCGGCGTCTTCTTCCAGGCCATTGGCCTGTCCGCGTCGCCCATCATCTCCGTCTTTTCCTTTGACTCGATAGGCGGCCTCTCGCACGACAGTGCCCTGGTCAGCAAGACCGTCTCGGTCATCGGCGGCATGTACGCCAGCCGCAACTCGAACCTGCTCCGTCTGACCCAACAGGAGAAGCGTGACCTGCATGGCTCGTGGCTTGCCCTGAAGCAGACCATTGAGCAGCAGCTGCGGGGCTCCCGCAGCACCCAGTTCAATACAGTGCTCTTGTGTGCCCTCCTGTGCGGATTTGCTGAGGTAACAGCTGCGGCCCCTTGGCAATCGTGTGCTGCAGTGCTAACGCGCAGCAGCTGCTGTCCGACAAGACGGGCAAGACGTGGCGCGCTCTTATCCGAGATACGGGCGAGTACATCCGCCAGAACGGAAGGCCACGCGAGCTGCAGGGCGACTTTGAGTCAGCCCTTGTGCGGTTCCTGCGCATGAGCGACGCTCTGGGCGCAATCTTGATGTGCGAGGACGTGGTGCTGCCCATGGCACGACCTCACTTCACCCCGCAGCTCGAGCCGAACGCCGCCAGCGAAGACGGCACCGGGCGTCTGGACTCTTTGGTTGACATTCTAGAAAAGTGGGCTATGCTGCAGTTCCGGTACGCGTCGCTCCCACTCCCATGCCTGTGCATCCAGCGGCTGACAGCTTCAGCGGATTGACGTGGGCGCTCGAGAGCGAGAAGCACGGCTTCCCCTCGATATTCGAAGACGACGGCGCGGTGCAGAGCGACAGCCTCGTGCCGCAGTCGGACAAGTGTGTGTCGTCGCAGCACGCAACCATCGGCATCGAGATCATCTGCCAGGCCTCGCGGCTCCAGCGGGAGATCATCACCTCCATCCTCTCGTTCGCCGACCAGGACCCGCAGGACCTGGAGCCCGGCGTGCTCTCGACCGTCCCCTACTACCACTGGGGCCTGACGGGCCTCTCGCGGCTGTTCCTGCACCCGGCGTGGTCGGCGCTCAACTGCGAGCTGCCGGTGATGGACGACGAGATGATCCGCAAGCAGGCCATCGCCGCGCTGGACTACGCCGAGGGGCGGCTGAGCCGCGTCGAGCTGGAGGCCATCCTGTACATGCCCATCACGCACCTGGTCGGGCTGGAGATGAAGGCGGAGGAGGAGCGCAAGCGCGTGCTGGACTTCCTCGGCGTCATCAAGAACAAGGGCTTCGACGTGGCCGGCACCTTCGAGGTCGACCTGCAGGCGGCGTGGACAGGAGCAGCGAAGCCGAAAGTGTGAAGAATGACAGTCACACCAAGATAGACGAGGCCAGCACGGACACCCCCTTCATCTCGCGACGTTTTTGCCAGTTTGGGCATGGCGCTGTCCGAGCCCGCCCAGTCCGCTCCACCGCCGAGCCTCCTCCTTCCCGCCGCTACGCCTCGCTATACGTAAGCCACCGTCCTCCGATACGGACTTCGGAACAACCCTTCGGCACATGGCCGGCCAAACAGTCCGCCCGACCTCCGCTGCATGCTTTCCCAATGTGGTAATCATCGCGAATTCAGTGCCGGTGTTGGGGCGCTGTACCATAGGGCTGCCTTCGGCCGACTGCGTACTACGTATCTCGGGGCTCGTACTTCCTCCGTGGCTTGTTGATTCCTTAGACAAGTGCAAACACGGTTTCTGTGGGCCTCTGACGATGGGACTCTTCCCAAACACATAAGGCGCCAAGTTCGGCCACCTCCCTTCCTTTCTGTCTTGTTCATCTCCACAGTACACGGTATACCGATCTGCCGACGACAATCGCCCACACCATGGATTCCATGCGCTCGGGCTGCGTGGCCAATAACCCAGACATCGACACCTCGTACGGCTATGTGCCCTCGGAAGCCGCAGGCATCACCTTCATTGCCCTCTTCGGCGTCACAACACTGCTGCATCTAGGCCAGTCGATATGGAGCCGACAGTGGTGGACGCTACTCTTCGCCCTCGGTGGACTGAGTGAGTCTCCGCCTCGCGCATTCCCCCATCCATCCGCAATTCTAACACTCTCGCAGCGGAGGTCATCGGCTGGATCGGCAGGACGTGGTCAGCATCGTGCCCATACAACAACGATGCATTCCTGATGCAAATCACAACCCTCATCATCGGTACGCTACTTTCCACAAGCCCCCACCAACCCCAACCTCAACCCCAACCCCAACCCACTAACGAGAAGCCAGCCCCAACCTTTTGGACGGCCGCTCTCTACATCATCCTCGGCCGCCTCATCGCTCTCTCGGGCCCGCACACCTCGCCGCTCACGCCGCGCACCTACCTCATCATCTTCTGCACCTGCGACATCGTCTCCCTCGTCCTCCAGGCCATTGGCGGCGGCATGGCCTCCGTCGCTAGCTCGGCCAACCCGCCAGAGGACACCGCGACAGGCACCAACATCATGGTCGCCGGCATCGTGTTCCAGATGGCCGCCATCACCGTCTTCTGCGCGCTGTTCGTCGTCTTCATCCAGCGGGTGCGGAGAGCGGAGAAGACGGGCCAGGGCGTGGCGCTGTCCAGGGGCACCAAGATCCTGATCGCGGCCACGTCGACGTGCATCATCTTCATCTACGTGCGCAGCATCTACCGGACGATCGAGCTGCTGCAGGGCTGGGACGGCTACCTCATCACGCACGAGCCGTACTTCATCGTCCTGGACGGCGCCATGATGGTCGCCGCCGCCGCCGTGTTCAACGCCGTGCACCCGGCGCGGTTCCTGCGCGCGGACGCAGATGGGGCGCGGAGCGGGAAGGAGGTCGAGTTGGGGATGGTGGGCGGCCCGTTTTCGACGGCGCCGACGGTCGTGGAGGGTGAGGGAGAGGATATGGGAGGGGGGAAGAGGGGGAGTGCGGCGGGTTCGGTGGCGGTTTGATCGGTGATGGGGGTTCGTCGCATTAAAAGGTGTTGGGCGGACGGTTGGTATGAAGGTGAGGGTGCTTGGGTGTATGGGTAGTGATGGTGCTCTTGGATCTCTGATGGGTGGAGGATCTCTGGATCGTCTTAAATGACCTCCTTGCTTACGTTTTTCATTTGGCTTTCAGCATAGACAATATAGACTTCTATGAATTAGACTTTGGTCTGTCTTACTTGGGCTTTGAAGTTGAATCTATATTGAGTCTACTAAGGGGCGAAATTTCCGTGCTGAAAGGTCTTTGGGAGTTTTTACGGTAGGACGGTTGGGGCGGAGGTAAGGGTGCTTGAGCGTACAAGAGATAATTGTTCTCTTCGTTCCGCTCTTGATCTCGTAGTAGACATATAGCTGCCTTAAAATGACCATCCCGTCCAGCTGATTTGATTTAGAGTCTGGCGGGATCTAAATTCTAAGTTTGGAGTTTAAACGAACACGGTGGCTGTGTATGACTAAATACTAAGTTATTAATCGCCCGAGCTTGAGGATAAAAGTTACAGTCAACCAAACACCAGCTTACGTGATGCGTGCAGCGAACACGACCGCGAATGCGACGACGAGCGTCAACATACACACAATACATTTCCGAGAACTCTGCATCCTCATACCCTCACCTACAAATAATATATTGCAAATTTACGAGCACTTCGGCTACCTAAGGACCTCCGCAATACCGGGTCTTCTACGATCCGGAAAGACACAATATCAATGCATCAAAGCTAAAAAGAGGAAGGCTTCATTTCACGTCACCCTTGACTCCATGCTATCTACGACATCTTTGTCGCCTTCAAAGGATCCAACGAAGCCGTGAAGTCAGCCTCCTTGGTCTTCATATCCGTGGGGAAACTCAAATGCTCATGGATCCACTTCCACTCGCCCGCCTCGTTCTTCCGCGCGATGCCCGTGCGTCGGAAAGCCGTGTCGAACGGCACGCCGCCGGCCGACCCCCAGGTGTGCTGTATCATGGTCGAGTACGCGTACTCGGGCGACAGCACGGTGACCTCGACGTCCTTGAACTCCATGTTGCCGTCGTTCCAGTACGGGAATATGCTCTCAAAGTGCTCGTTGAAGCTGCCGCGGCTGGTGTTGCCGAACATGTCGAACGACAGCATGTCCGGGAAGTCGTAGAATCGCCGCGCGCCCACCATGCCCTTGTGGTAGTCTGCGCGCGACTCGTGGTTCCAGTAGTGCAGCCAGCCACGGTAAAGCTGGTCGAGGACTTCTTGTTCTTCTTTGACTAGCGCAGGTTTGTGGTACTACTTGCTCGTTAATGAAAAGCGTAGATCAGAGGTAATGGTTACCCACTTTGCTTGGCGGCATGCGCAGAAAGTCAAATTGTTTGTCGACAGAGCTGTACTCCGCCTGCAGACAACAGTAAGCACAGCGTTTTCTCTTGGATATCGGATGGCCTACATCATCTTTGACAAATCCTCGTTCATCCATGTTCAGTGAAGCTCTTGTCTGTACAAAAGAACAGATACCGCGGCACAACTATGCAGGCTCCAGAAGGCTTATAGCTGTGCAAATTACCCCGATTCCCGCGCCTCGATTGCGGGACCAGTAGTTGATCGGCTGAATTGCGGGCTATCTTTGATGGCATTCGTTACGGATTACCGGAGACTCGGTTGGCCTGCTATTAACACGTCAGTCGATTGCACCGGACTCTTGCTGGCGTTGCGTTTGGCAAATAGTCAATTTTGATAAATAATAAGCCGTTTGACTGAAGGGGACAAAAGGGGACATTTGTAACCGACCCTTCGGTACTTCAATCATCCACCGCCACGAACACCCCCGGTCGAAGCAACATGGGCTCTATTGTTGACCAGCCAGCGTATGACGCTATCATCGTTGGTGCTGGCTTTGGAGGATGCTACATACTCCACAAGCTACGCGAGGCCGGATTCAGATGCCTTCTTATTGACGAAGGGGGAGATCTTGGTGGAGTTTGGTACTGGAACTGCTACGCTGGCGCTCGAGTCGACACCAAGATTCCGCTGTACGAATTTTCGGATGAGAAGATTTGGAAGGACTGGGTCTGGACAGAGAAATACCCCGGAGTGGAAGAGATTAGGTCGTACTTCGCCCACGTCGAGTCAAAGCTTCACTTGAAGAAAGATGTTCTCTTCAACACACGCGTCACCTCTGCAACTTTCGAAGAGACCAGCACGCAGTGGCGGATACAAGCTCACGACGGGTCTGTCCGCACCACACGGCACTTCATCCTCTGCACTGGGTTTGCTTCTAAACCATACATCCCCGCATTCAAAGGCCTCGATGACTTTGCAGGAGTCTGTTGCCATACGTCCAAATGGCCGCAGGACGGAATCGACCTGAAAGGAAAGCGAGTCGGCGTTGTTGGAAACGGTTCCAGCGGCCTTCAAGTAATCCAGACAATTGCACCGGATGTATCCCACCTCACCGTGTTCCAACGCAGTCCGACCTACGCCCTCCCCATGCGCCAAGGGCCGGTGGGTGCGCAGGATCAGAGGAAGGAGACCTACAAGGAGCTCCACGAACTGCGCCGCCGCACCTTTGCCGGTCTGGACATCGAGTTCAGCCCGAGAAGCGCGCTGGACGACTCGGACGAGGAGCGAAGCCGGTTCTTCGAGGCGCGCTGGGAAGAGGGCGGCCTGGCCTTCTGGCTCGGAACCTACCAGGACGTCATCAGGAACGAGGAGGCCAACCGGCACGCCTACGAGTTCTGGCGCAGCAAGGTTCTCCCGCGCATCAAGAGCCCCGAGAAGGCTGAGCTTCTGGCCCCGGCAAAGCCGCCGTACTTTTTCGGCACAAAGCGCGCGACGCTGGAGCAGCGGTACTACGAAGTCTACAACCAGGATAACGTCGACTTGGTTGACTCGAAGGCCAATCCGATCAGCGAGGTTACGCCGAAGGGGGTCGTCACCGCGGATGGAGTCTTGCGAGAATTTGATGTGCTGATCCTGGCCACCGGATTTGACTCTGTGACGGGAGGCATCCTGTCGATCGACATAAAAGGCGTCCAAGGGAAGTCGCTGAACGAAAAGTGGGCGAAGGGGACCTACACCAACTTGGGCCTGATGACTGCAGGTTTCCCAAACATGATGTTCCTCTATGGACCGCAGGGTCCCACGTCCTTTTGCAACGGCCCCACCTGCGCCGAGGTCCAAGGAGACTGGATTGTGGGCGCGATTCGGTACATGAAAGAGCATGGGAAGATTCACCTTGACGCCACGAAAGAGGCCGAAGACGAGTGGCGAGCCCATGTAAACAAGGTTGGCGACGCCACCCTGTTGCCCGCTACAAAGTCGGAATACATGGGCACAAACATTCCCGGAAAGCCCAAGGAAATGCTGAATTACCTGGGTGGATTGGTCGATTACACCGCACGCATTACGAGCACAATCCAAACTGAGTTTCCTGGCTTTGTAATTCACTGAGTCCAAATGTAGTTTCTTTTCATCAAGGTAAATAGCAGCGATGGTACTTTTGGAGGTTGATATACGGACTAGTGGGTCGTGTGGGGGTTTTTTTGCTTTAGTTCTCGACCAATGAAATTCTTTTGATCAGAAAGTTTTATTACCTGTCCCACTAGGGAAACTGCCTTCTGCAGCGCCCGTGATTCGGTCTCCAGCCGGCTGGGTAAGTCGAGAGTGGCATTACCGATAGCCGAACTACAACAAACCTGGAAAATAAACTGCAGTAGGCACAAGCATCGGGGCGGGGTATTTGATCCACAGCTTACCCTGTCTGCTCTACTGCATGACGAATTAAGCCGGCGGAGGTCAGTGACGCCGCCTGGGAAGATAGTCCGTCCGATCCCGTCGAATTGCCCCGCGGCGTGTTCGTCGGCACTCACCAAAGCAGGCTTGAGGTCAGTATACTCTATCATATCGGAAGTTCTTCCCCAGAGTATGGAGACTCTCTTGGGACGCAAAACATCTCGCCCTTCGAGCAGCACCGGCGGATTGAACATTCGGTATGGACTCGCTGTGGAAACTGGATGGCTCAGGCCGCTTGCACAACCGCGTCGCAATCGTGACGGGCTCGTCATCCGGCATGGGCAGAGCCATTGCCCTGAGTCTCGCTCGGGAAGGCGCAAGTGTCGTTTGCGCAGACCTGACGCCCGATGCAGCCGCCCACGGCTTCGAGGATGATCGGCACATCTCCACGCACACGGTTATCACTGACAACGGCGGCACTGCCGTCTTCCAAAAGTGTGACATGGGCGTGACAGAGGAAATCTTCCAACTAATCAACACGGCTGTCAAAGTGCGCTTTCGCCAATCCACCCCCTTCTCTACGCACCGGCTGACGCACGCAGACCTTCTCTCGGCTCGACATCCTGGTCAACAACGCCGGCGTATGGATGCCACTGCGCGAGTTCGCACAGGAGACGGACGAGATGTGGGACGCGATCGTGGGCGTCAACGGCAAGGGCACCGCAACGGCGATGCGCGAGGCGATCAAGCAGTTCCTCACGCAACCCGTCGACCCCAAGTCCGGCGCGCGCGGCCGCATCGTCAACATCTCCTCCTGCGCCGGCATCGTGGCCGTCGCGCGGGAGGCCACGTACGCCGCCAGCAAAGCGGCCGTGTGCATGCTCACGCGCGCCGTGGCGCTGGACCACGCGAAGGACTCGATCAATGTCAACTGCGTCTGCCCGGGCGTTGTGCGGACCGCGCTGTCGAGCACCAATTTTAATGATGAGAAGATCATTTCGGACATGCGGAAGGGGACGCCGTGGCCGAGGCTGGGTGAGCCAGACGACGTCGCGAAGGTGGTGTTGTTCTTGTGCTCGGACGAGGCGCAGTGGGTGACTGGCCAGAACATCGCTGTTGATGGAGGGTTTACGGTGGGCATACCTTTGTGATCAATAGTTGCATTTAAAGCATGGCCTTCTCTTCCTGACGAGATAGCTCAATGTATATCTTTTGCCTTTGGAGTGCAAAAGGCTGCCTGACTTGGCCCTCAGTAGCTGATGGGGGTTTCAAAATGTTTTAGTAGGAAATCTCAACTGTACATTTTTTCGATGGCTGAAAAGCTGGTGTACCATACTAAGCAAATTCTGTGGACAGTTCATCCGCTAATTCGTCCGCCAGGGGGACGTCCGAAAAAGCGGCGGAACTTCTGCGAAGGTTCTACAGCGTGTTAATCTTCTGGAAGTACAATTCAAAATGTTAAATACTAGAGTGATCAGATTCTGATAGCAAGGCTGTACCCTCAATCCCCAGCGAACAGTCTCAATGGCACCCAACTGGACTCATCTGATTAGATTTGTTGCCAAAGAAGATGGACAGATCCATCTGGGGCAGGTCAATCCACACGAACATCCAGACGTTGGCTTAGCAACCTTAGAGAATGTGCCACTGCGAGCGAAACTCATTAGAGGGTCTGTTTATGATTGTATTGTGACCCAAACCGTCATGACGGTTGATCGTGTCAGTATGCCCGCCACAGCGCCGGATCATTTTCATGCTAATGGTTGTCTAACAAATTTCAGCTTCTTCCTCCACTCTCCGTCGAACAAGTCCCACTAATCCGCTGCCTCGGCTTGAACTATCGTGACCACGCAGCGGAAGCGAACATGGCGATCCCATCTGAACCAGTTCTGTTTATCAAGCCACGCACTGCGCTCACTGGACCTCACCCCCAGAAGATCGTTGTCCCAAAGATTGCTCAGGACGGCTCGTCCGACTACGAAGCCGAACTGACAGTTATATTGGCGAAGACGGGCCGCGACATTCCCGAAGAGGAAGCACTCGATTACGTCCTGGGTTACACATGTGGGAACGATATTTCAGCGCGCAGCCAGCAGTTCAAGAATAGTCAATGGTGCTTTTCAAAAGGTGCGCCATGCAATACTCCCTCTTGTATCAAGTGGGCCGTATTTTCCTATCAAGAGAACGACAGCTCACGCACAAGACCTCCAGGACTAGACTATTCGGCCCCAATTGGCCCAACTCTGGTGGCGCCGGCTGCGCTTTCTGACCCTTTGCACGTGAACATCAAAGCCATCCATAATGGACGTGTCGTGCAGGACTCGAACAGCCGGTGAGTCTACTTTGCCGCATATTTCCGTTGAAAGCTCTGGCTGAATCGTTCGGCTGTCTAGAGAGATGATCTTCACGATTGCAAAGACAATTGCGTTCCTGTCGCAAGGGACAACGCTCGAACAGGGTACAGTGATAATGACTGGCACACCTCCAGGCATCGGTTGCATGAGAAACCCTCGGGTGGTGTTGAACCACGGCGATGACATGCGCGTGTTTATCGAGGGAATCGGGACTCTCATAAATGAAGTCTACTACGAGTAGTTTGATGTTTGTTTGAGGCCATGTCCCCTGTGTGTGAGACGAGACGGGCGTAGGCTTCAGTTCAATAGAATTTGTCTAAAGCTATCAAGTTCATCCCCGCACTTAAATAAGTAAGGCAAATTTACAGTATAAGATCACGTCACTCCTGTCGAGTGGTATACGACAGAGGTATTCTGGGGATCCTGTGGTTATCTTTGAACTGAATGGAGTGACTGTTCCTTAATCATCTGGAGAGTCTCATCGCAGGCTTTCAATGGATTCTAACTGTTTTGAACCCTGCAAACCACGCCAAACCCCTCTCAAGCGCATCAAAGTGACGGTGAAGTCGTCAAGTCCCCGAACACGCATCTTGGACTGTACACTAGTCGAACTGCTTCAAGAACTGCAGAGCCCCGTCCAGCTCTTCTCTGATCTTATCAACATGCCTGGCACTTCGAGCCTTGATCTGCACCTCGAATGGTAGCGGCGCCTGTAGAATTCCGGGGTTGTACGCGTGCGGATCTAGATGCTTCACCTGGCCAGTCTTGGGGTCGATTGGCTCAGAAAACTCGAAGGCCCAGAGCAATTTGGCGGCAATGCGCCACATGTTGCGTTCTGCGAGATGGATGCCAGGACAAATGCGCCGGCCAGCGCCGTAGTTGTAGTGATGTGCTCTCCTGAGTAAGTTAGTTTCTGATCTCTGGTAATTTGCGGTGTTTCGGGAGTGCTTATCTCGGTTCTGCCAGTCAGAACTGCCCGCATAATCGTTGGCGAGTTTTTCGTGGTTCGCATACCGATCCGGGTTGAACACTTCTGGGTCATTGTAGATGGTGTCCATGTGGTGGATTGCCCATGTCGGAATGAAGAGTGTCGTGCCTTTTGGGATTAGCATTCCTTTGTATTCAGTAGCTTGTAACTATTAGCAATTTCCAGGGCAGTATGATGCAGAGACACATACTTTCACGAGATCTGTGAGGCAAAGCCGTAACGGCGCTGTTCATTGTTAGTGGCTGGCATCCGCTGATCGGGTTATGCTTACACAGGTCGCCACCTGCAACCTTCTTTGACGATGCAGTTGATATATGGCAGCTGCGAAAAGTCTGACCACTCTGGGGATCTACTCGCTCCACACACTTCGTCGATCTGATTTTGTGCCTTTCGCTGCACGTCTGGATATATCGCGAAGGCCAGGATCAACGTCAAGAGCTGGGCCGAAGTGGTGTCCGCGCCTCCCTCTATGAGCTCGCCCATGAGATTGGTAAATGCGTGTTGAGACATGCGCCAGCCTTTTGCATCGTACTGGTCAAGCAGCGTGTCAATAACGCAGGGCCTTCGTTCCCCTGTAGCTCTTCGCTCTTCCACCAAGCGACGTGCGGTGGCCCAAGTGCTGTCCATAGTGCGGCCTGCATCAAGCGCCCGGCGCTTCCAGAATGCCAAAGCGGACGGCGTGTATTGAAGGAAAGGGAATTCGTCGACCGGAGGGTTGGCGCCTGGCTCCATCGATGCCGTCCACTGGAGCACGTCAGCGGGCAAGCCGAACAACTCGGTGGCATGCACTACGAACCTTCGTCATAACATCATACACACCCTACTGCTGGTTAGCTCCTTATATAGATGGAAGCGCTGGGTTCAAAGTCCTACATATGCCCAGAATGAATCAAACGTCGGGGCGCGTTGGCCGTAGGTCAAAGAGGTGATGACGGAAGCAGTGTATCGTCGGATGTGATTGAAGAATCCTTCAGGATTCTCTAAGAGGTTGTTCATGAGAACAGTAGCCCTGATAGAATGAAGTCAGCAAGATTTGCCGAATGCGTATGCTCGGGCTCACTCACTCAGCCTCTTGCACTTTGAAGTGTTTCTGGTCAAGCTGCATGGGGGAGAAGTTGTGGGAGATGACCTTTCTTTTCTCTCTCCACTCCGGAGTCATCTGGTGCAAGGCGACGTGATCACCCTTTGTGAGAAGGTTGCCCACATAGCTCGGCGGCCTGTCCGAGTAGATGTTTCCTTTCTCAACCAGCAGCTTCTGTATGGCCTCACGGTCGCACAGGACGACAACATTGGCGGGTCCAAACTTGAGCGTAAAGATGGGACCGTACTCTCGGGCCCACTCATGGAATCTATCCAGAAAAGTGAGTCAATAGTTAACATGCTAATCCTGGGCTCTCATACTTCTTGAAGAGACCAACTGAGGGAATCTGATGTGCGTTTCCCAACACCGGTAGCGTCGGGGGGCCAGGAGGCATGCGCCGATCGCGATGGCCGACCCGAGATAGCTTCAGGATAGACCATACAACAAGAAGCGTGAACGCTGATACGAGTAACAAAGATTCGGCCATGGTAGGGATGGAGAGGATGTTTCAGTGTTATGAAGGTCATACAGTTTCAGCATATATACGGATTTCAGCACTAGTATGTACCGCAGAGTCGATCAATCCGGGGAAACGAAGTGCATTGTCTATGTGAGGCTGATTGGGCAGAGCGCTACATGACGTATCGCCTTCGGAGTATTTTGTTGCGCGGACTAACTTCCGGAGGAAATCGAAACCTTGCTGTACCATGCCAGAAACAGATATGTCTAGATGGCAATGCCGCTTCATAGTAAGGAAGACTAAGTCATAAGGGACTCACTCCTTCTATCAAGGCAGGCAGACGTGCCTAGTTCACTGGTCAAAGATGGGCGAGGCTGTGCGAGGTGTTGAAGGTCAACGAGCCCAAAGACTGGGTGCAAGGGAACGGTCAATTTACAGTGTCCATTCTATTTGCACAAGCGAGAAAGCATAGCTTCAGCACTTCATGTACTATGTTCTCCAATTGATGCTCAGTGATTACCTTTGACGGTGAGGATTGTGGATCACCAGGTGGAGGCCCGCGGACAAGGAAAGGGGTCCGAGAATTATCCTTGAAACAAGCCTCGCTTCCCGCGGGAGGGCGCTTCTATCACCTGCAGTCAGAAGCGTGGGGAATGCGGGGAACGAGCAAGGAACATGGAGAACCGATTGCCGGCGGCTGGAACTCGATAAATGCAGCAATGCCCGCGCTCCAGCCCCGCGACTGGCCCTGGACCAACGACGCGATGGGCACAGAGGACGCGCGACCATCCTCAGCGGGCGTCGATTCACGCTCCAGCCTCGCATGCGAGACTTGCCGCAGAAGGAAAGCAAGATGGTACTGTGCAGCCATTCCCAGTGTTCCGTCACTGGCGCGCGTAGCTGACACGCTCATCTTACCCAGCGACCGCACCCTGCCTCACTGTGCTGTCTGCTTGCGGACTATGCAAACATGCACATACCCGGCCGGGCGGTTGAAGCCCGGTCCGCGGCTTGGTGCGCAACAGCTACACACTGTGTGTATTTCCCGCTAAAGCTTGTGCAGGAAGCACCCGCCACAACCGCAAATCCGCCGCACGCCGTCCACGCCAGAGCCCCGAGTGCGCTTCCCACGAGGGCCGTAACACGCGTGCCGAGAGTCAGCAGACTGTGGAACAGCGGACTGTGGAAAGCCCGGACGCTGCCCAAACGCAGCGCTCGTCCTCTGCAACACAGAGCGGCGGCTCCTTGAACGGCATCTCCATCTCTACCATCATCCACCCTTCGCACGAAACGGCCGTCACCAGCTCCGAAGATGAAAACTTGGAGAACACGTCGGGCTTTTTCGTCTCCCTTGCAGGGCCTCCCGACATGATCATGGGAGCGTGCCGAGACCTTCACGTGTCCCTGGCGGCGCTGCGAAAGCTGTAAGTGCGGTCGACTTCTGTGGGATGAACCGGACGCGGCTGAGCAAGGCGATGGTTGCAGCATTGACGCATTCCACTCCAACATGACTGCCTTCTCGCTCTTTCACCTGCCTACATTCGGGCTTAAGACGCAGAATGTCACGTCTCCGTCGATTCTCAAGGCCGGCTTCGCTGCAATGCTGGCGTTTGGGGCGCGTTTCGAGACGCCTCCACCAGAGCGCCTCGACGAGGGCTCGCTCGGCGGCATCCTGGTTGGGATCCCGAGCCATGAAAAGTTCCACAGTCTCTCTATGCAGTTTCTCGACGCCGCCATTGACGAGTGCGGCGACGAGCCTCCTTCACTTTGTCTCCTGCAGGTGGCGATTCTCATTACATTTTACCAGCTCATCCAGGGCGTCCGCGGGCGGGCCTGGAGATCACTGGGCCTCTGCGTTCGCATGGCTTACGAACTCGGCTTGCATCAGGTTGATTCGGGCGAGCCGTACCGACAGGCGCCGGAAAGCACAGACAGTATCACGAGGTGGTGTTTTGATGAGGAGCGCAGACGGGCATGGTGGGCCATCTGGGAAATGGACTCCTTTGCGAGCACCATCCGGCGCTGCCCGACGGCCATAGACTGGACGGAGAACGAGACGTGTCTGCCGGTTGCAAATCAATTTTGGTTCAACAGTCAGTTCCACCGCAGCTGCTACCTGGAACGCAAGCCGGTCGAACGGCTGAAGGCACTGACGAGATGTGGGAACGAGAGCCCAACCGCGTGGCTCATAGTCGTTCTCTCACTGGTGACAGAGGCGCACTTTCTCTCCAAGCCCAAGGTCCCTCTGACCCTGCACGGTCCAAGAGCCTCTATCACGATGCAGTCAAGCAGACCACAGAGCACGGATGTGGCGGACCGCCTCGCAGTCGTGAGCAACGCTCTGCACTGCTTCTTCCTGGCTCTGCCCGAACCCCTGCGCTACCGCAACGAATATCTCGACTTTGAGACAGCTGAGGCCAGAAAGCTCCACAGCGCAAAGTTCAGCATACATGTGATGAGACAACTTGCGACGTTGATGGCGTACCGATCAACCACGAGCAACGACAACGACCCAGATCACCAAGGCCACCGCCGGTTCATCGAAGCGTCCGACAATGTCTTCGCCATCGTCAAGAACAGCGCCGAGGATCACGTGCGACACGTCAACCCCTTCCTCGCCAGCACGGTATGGTTTGCTGCGGCCGTGCAGCTGGCGCACAGGTTCGGGGCAGCGCCTGGCTCCAACACCGATCTCGTTGAGTCGAAGTTCGAGCTCCTGCGGATGAACTGCCAGCAGTATGCCAAGTTCTGGGCTACGCCGGACGCGCTGCTGGAAAACCTGAGCGCCCTGGAAGCCCATCTGGCAGCCCAGCGCGGAGCTGCTCGGCCCAGTCCTGGCAACGAAAACTGGGCCAACGAAGGGCAGCTGTGCGCAACTCCGCTCGGATCTCACAGCTGCTCTGCTGTGCCCGTGAGCGGCAATCGCTATCCGCCCGGAGACGGCCACCAGAACGGGCTGGAAAGTTTCACTGCCGACGACGACGCGCTCACAAGCCTCAACTTGGACATGGATTTCGGACTCGAGCCTAGCGGCATGTCGTTCGGCCTCGACGGCCTGCACTTCGACGGCCACGCTACATAACACCACCCAAGCTACCTCGAAAGCACCGCCGCCACCGCCGTCCGCAGCTTCAGCAGCGCCCACTCGCGGCCGCCCGCCATCTCGCCCGCCCTCCACGCCACGAACCGATCCGGCCGCACCAGCACGCACCCGGACTCCTCCACGCCCCGGACGCGCGCCCACGCGAAGTACACGTCCTCGAAGTCCTGCCCGGGCCCGATCGAGACCGCGCGGACCGGCACGCCCAGCTCCGCCGCTACCGCCGCGGCCGCCTCCCTCCAGCCCTCGCCGCCGATGCCGGTGAAGAGCGCGAAGCCGCCGCGGCCCGCGAGGTCGATGGTCGAGACCAGCCCCGCCGGGACGGCCGCGCTCAGCCAGACGTGCGGCAGGCGGCGGCCCGGGAACGTGCTCGGGACGTGGTGCAGGACGGGGTCGACGCTCTCGTCGCCATCCTCATCGCCGACGCCGTCGGTGTGCACGGCGGCGGAGGGCGAGGCGTAGAGCTGGTTCATCTCGACGCCGAGGCCGTGGAACTCGCGGGCCGTCTGCGCCACGGCTCGCTGCAGCCGCAGGCGGCGGGCGCGGCCGGCGGCGGAGTCGGCGGCCAGCTCGTCTGCTTCCCCGGCCGCGGAGCCCGGCAGCACGCCCAGCGCCTCCCAGACGCGGTGGTGGTCGCGCAGGCCGTCGTTGGCGCGGGCGACGACGGCGGCGCCGACGGGCTGGCGCTCGGCGGAGAAGGTGTCCAGCAGCGCGCGCCCGGCCCGGCCCTGCGCCACGTACGCCACCTTCCAGGCCAGGTTGAAGGCATCCTGGATGCAGGTGTTGGAGCCCAGCCCATTCATGGGCGGGTGCCGGTGCACGGCGTCGCCCAGGCAGAAGACGTTGCCGCGCGCGTACGACGCCCCCACCGTCTCGTTGATCTGCCACGGCGACACGTCGAGGACGTCGACGGCGATGGAGTCGTCGCCGATCCACTCCCTGACGCGCTCGAGGCACTGCGCCGCCGTGGGCGTGGGCACCGCGGTGCCGGCGTCCGGCGCCGGGAACATGATGAACATCCACCGCCGCCACGGCTCGACCATGCGCACGATGCCGATCCACGCGAAGTCGGGGTGCGATGCGCCGGGCTGCAGGATCCAGTGCAGGTTGCCCATGCGGTGCTGCACCAGGGCGGTCAGGTCGGCGTCGACCAGCACGTTGAACGCGAGCCCCTGGCTGGGCTGCTTGAGCAGCGGCAGCCCCAGCTGCCGCACCACCTCTGACCGCGCGCCGTCGGCCCCGAACAGGTACTGCGACCGCACCTGGAAGGTGTGCTGCGTCGCGCGGTCGAAAAGCGTCGTCAGCACGCCGCCGTCGCCGCCGCGGTCGTCGAACCGGACGAACTCGGTGTCGAACCGGCACTTGAATCCGTGCCGCGCGGCGTGGGCCACCAGCGTCGGCTCCAGCAGCGTCTGGGGCAGGTCGACCGGCCGGCACGCGCTGGCGCTGGCGTAGTCTCCCTGGCAGCGGTGTCGTCAGTGGACAGTCGGCCGGCACTCCTGGCTGCTTTGCTGCTCTGCTCACCTGCCGCGCGGGATCGTTGCCCCACGAGTAGATGCGCGCGTATTCGCGGCCCGCCATGCTGTAGCACCAGCGCGTGTGCAGCATGCAGTCGCCCTGTGTTGCCAGCCGCATGCACGGCTTGTCGAGCCCGACGTCGCGGAGACACTCTGTGCGGTCTTCAGCGTCCAGCGAGCAGGTGTACCTCCGCAGCGGTCTTACCCAGCGCGGCCATGTTTGTGATGTGCGCCCTCGGCGTGTTGGCGCTGCTTGATGCCTTGCTCACCATCATTCCAGTCAGGCCTCCGGGCGTCAGTAGTGGTCAAGAATCCGATGTTGCTGTTCTTACCGTGCGATGCTAGAAAGCAGGCCAGAGACGCCCCTGCAGGCCCCGCCCCCACAATTAGCATGGGCATCTCTATCACTTGGGTTTCATGTTTGCTGTCGTCGCTGCTTGCAGGCATGCTTGCCGTCTGGAGAGATTTTACTGCAGGTAGAATAATGGGAAAAGTTCGCAACCGATATTGTCTGATCTCTTCTTCCCCGCGTGAAAGTGATATGGTGATAAGTACAAATTCCTCATCGTTGGATACCTCGCCTCGTTTCCGGGTTATTTATTTTGGCGAGGCGGTGATGAGCTGGAGAAATACCCCGCGGTAACAGCAAGCGCCGGTCCAATTCTCGCACTTTCATGGATGGATATTCATCCCGGAAAGTTATGCCCGCTGCTTGGCTTCCTATGTTAGGCGGTATCAACGGTCTAAGTTATTAGAAACAGCCATCTTCAAGTAGAGTGTGGAAAGCTACCCTCAATCAGGCAACCTTTGTTCACGAGTCCGCCATGCAGACTGCAACAGCCAAGAGAATTTCAGTGCTTCGCATTGCCCACGTCTACTACCAGCACAAAGACATCAACGATGCTTGCAAATTCCTCGCAGATTTCGGGTTCGTGGAGGAGAGACGGGTCGGAGAGAGGATCTACTTCCGCGGCTACGGAACGGAGCCATTTGTTTACTGCGCGGAAAAGGCCGACGAGGACATGTTCGGAGGTGCCGCCTTTGCCGTCGCGTCATTTGAGGATCTCGAGCTTGCGCGGCAGCTGGTTCCATCCGCATCTGAAATCTACGAGCTTGACGATGCTCCGGGTGGAGGCCGGTGCGTCACCTTCCACGATCCCGTCGACGGATTCCCTTTCCATCTCGTGCACGGCCAGTCGCCAGCCGAACCACGTGCATCTTTTCCGCAACTGGACTTCAACTTCGTAAGGCCCATGCGTAACGTACGGACATTCGTAGGTGCAGGCTCACTAGTTTTCATCTAGCCAAATGACAAGAAGCGAGCAGTCAATCACTTCCAAAGATTCGCCAAAGGTCAGTGAGCTCAAACGAGCCGGCAGAAACCCACATGCTCACGTTTCAGGTCCTGCTCCGGTGCACAAAATGGGTCACTTCGGCGTCTGCGTGACCAATTTTGCCAAGGCCTATGAATTCTACACCACAAAGTTCAACTTCAAGGCCAGTGATGTGAACCAGTACTTCCATACCTGGCCAGCCGATGCTCAACTGACCATGTCACCTCCAGCTCCTGCACGACGAAGCCGGCAGACAAATTACCGCCTTCATGCATATTGACCTTGGGGAAGAGCTCGTCGATCACCACTCGTTCTTCCTGTTTGAGGGTCCGGAACATCACGTCCACCACTCGTCCTTCGAGGTCCACGACTTCGACATTCAGGTCCTGGGTCACGACTGGCTGCGCGAGAGAGGTTACAGGAATTGCTGGGGAGTGGGGAGGCACATCCTCGGGAGCCAGATTTTTGATTACTGGTAGGTTCCTATGGCTTGCATCTGGGAGAACGAATTTTGCGGTTCTGAGGTAATCTGCGTCTACAGGTTTGATCCGTCGGGCTTCATTCTCGAGCATTATGTCGATGGCGACCTGGTCAATTGTGAAGCCGAGACCAAAATCTCCCAGGCTTCTCCCCATGGCCTTCATATCTGGGGTCAGTCCCCTTATCGGCTGAAGCCTTCATTCGTTCGTGTGCTGATTCCTGTCTCACAGGACCTGATCTGCCAGTAGACTTTATGCAATAAGGATTAGATTTCAAAACTACGCAGCATCTCCATATCCAGTAAAGCCTATAAAATATTTAAAATATGTCAGTTCTCTTGATCATGGACAATGTAAAAGCTTTGCAACCCATAAAAATGTCATAAATTTAACCAAAATATGGGGCCATGTTGGAAAAGCCCGCGCTAGTTTCTCTCTCCCATGTCTATGGAGGGGACTATGGGAGGCTTTCAAGCTTCCAGGGAAAATTGGACGTGATCTGTTCTTTGCTCCAGTCCAACAGATCACAGTCACCTCGTTCCAACCCTCCCAAAGAGTCCATTTTCTCGTAAAGAATGTCTCGGATTGATTGATGCAGGATCTTAGCAGTCCCTGAACTTCGATATACAAAGCTAGTCAAAGGGAAAGACCCGCGTGATTACGATTAGGGTTGCTCAGCAGATGGCTTCTGGTCGATATGACCGTTGAAAGCCTGCGACTTATGCAACTCAACCTTCGCGACCATTGTGCCTCCAGTACCCAAGCTTTGAGAGACGATCGACTGAAATACCTCCCAATTACGATAGGCCGTGTAGTCGTTCTCCGTCCTCGTCCTGTTTGAAGGTTCAGTTTGAGATTAACAAGGGAGTTTCGAGACTATCTACCTCAACCACAGTGTGGCCATTGTCTCATCATTGCATTCACGCAATACTTGGCAGCTCTGCACTGCATCTCCAGCCGTCGAGTTCCGCGTCTTGCTGGCCAGTGATCTCAAAAGGCCCAGGATGGCTTCGCGCAGCTCTTTGTCCTTCGCCCAGAAATGATAGACAGCAACGAACCCTGTCTTTGAGTCTCTCTCTGGATCCTCATCTCGCTTCAGGAACCCACCGAAGGCGTCGTAATAGTGAAGGTCATAGTCCTCGCGAAGCAACTTCTCGGTATCCACGAAAGCCATCTGGGTCTTGAACACCTCTGATGCGGGATGCCCAAGGAAGAAGCCAACTGCATGGCTGTAGCCTTCAAGACCCCATAGCGTGTTAGGCTCTCCGTCGAGGTCTTGGCCCCAATAATACGTGGTGCCTTGAGGCTCAGTTGCTGACACGGCGCAAAGGTGTACGAGAAGCTCGCTCCACTATCAAAGGCATATTAGACGCACGAGTACATTTTCGAATTCCTTTATGGATGACATACGCGCTTAAAAGAGCCGTCCGAGCCAACGACACGTGCGACAACATAAAATCGAGGAGTAAGAGGCTCCATGACGCGAGTTTCTGAAGGCTAGATGCCGATCCAACAGCACCTTTGTTTAAGTGTTTTCGGTCTCCGCTCTCAAGAATCCTAACAGATCATCGGCGGACTTTTTGTGCATTGATTGGATTGTGGAACAACTCTCCGTAAGAAACATCAGCGCAATGGACTATTTTCGGACGGTTCAACATTTGGAAGGCTTCTCGTACGGGATGATGAAAATAAGTCCGTTTGTATCACCCCGAATTTCACCGTCACACTCCACTCTACAATCTGGTCCGAAGATTGGGCCCGAACAGCGCGTGGTGGTTCACCGTATAGCCACCACCATTTATACTGTTAGGAAGCCAATTTTATCCAAGAATGAACCCCCGGAGTTATCGGCATGCCTTACAGCCGCGAGCGTAGCGCTGCGCTGCTCAGTCGACCCATCTTGTGCCACCCAGCAGCGCCTGCTGCCTGGATACCCGGGTCCGTCCGATGTCCGAACCTCACGAGCCCCACCACTATCTACTGCTGAGCTCCACTCATCAAGGCTTCAGCCACAGTCGAGCCGCACGCGATGTGTGCTGGGCTAAGCCAAGCTTTTCCAGCCAACCAACAGGGTACATCCGTAGCCGGACAAGCACCCCAGCGCGGTCATTCCGCATATCTTTGATCTATGCCCACCGCCGTGGAACCACTGCCAAGCTTCCTCTTGAATCCTTTGGGTTCGTATTCAGCTTAGGTTTCGGTTTACGGCTAACGGCATCGTCGAACTGGTGTAGCCTTGTGGGCTCGCCTAATCAGTAGCGCCACTTCTATACGAGCCTTCGCCATGACTTTTGTTCCACCAGAATCCATCAGAGATACATATTTAGTTTCTTGTCCCAGGTAGGGATCTGCATTGTTTTCTACTGCCCGACGACACCTGAAGCCATTGCCAACATGGATCCGAATGGTGTGTTTTACGACTCGAACTGGAAATGCTTCGCCATATTCGAATCTCCTTTGGCCCAGGCCATGGTTGCGATCGAGTGCATTGAGATATTCTCCCTTCTGCTCATTGCCGTCGTCTGGCCACTGTCACAAAGAAAGATCAAACCCTCATTACGAGTTGTTAGATGGTATAATTTCGGCCTTGCGCTCGTTTTCTGGATCATGTAAGCCTTCCAGCTTTTACCAAACGCCTCCCTGTTAACATTCATTAAGCTACGCCGTTTTCCGCTTCATCGTGTTTTTTATCCTCAACTGTCCTTTCATCGAAGATCAAAGCAAGGCCTTTAGGCTCAACATTGCCGAGTCAGTGCTTTATTGGACCGCAGCAGCGTTGCTCATGGCTGTCGTCTTGATACCCATCTGTCGAGGGCTGGACCGCCTACGAGACTCTCCACCGTCCTGGTGGGAGCGAGGGGCCAAACTCATGATGGCTACATTCACCATCTGCATAATAGTAGTCCTGGCCATCATGATTTCGGAGGTCGAATCCGCGATCAGCGACGATGGTTACTTTGAGGTTCCGCGATTCACCTACGTCCCCAAGGCTCTGAGCACCACCTGGTTCGCCTTCATCCTCGTCGGCATCGACAGGGTCTTCAGCAGCCTCCGCAGCACCTCTTCAATCGTTCGGGTCCCTCGCGCACTAATAGCTTGGACCACCGTCCTGGCTTTCTCCCTCTTCGCGTACGGCTTCATCATGACGTTCTTCGCCTTCTGGGACGCACCCTCGGTCAACTTCATGTTCTACAGCCCCAGATATCTCGCGGAGAACGTTCCCATGCTGCTTCTGCCCGTCTTCTTTTATCTACTGGCCCTGTTTTCGGTCGTTCAGGTTGCCAGGGAGCTGAGCGGCTTGCTTGCTAATCTGGGAATGTACGAGGCTGAGATCAAGCCGGAACACACAAGCGAGGCGAACGAGGAGCAGTTTCACGGACGATAACGTGAATGCTTTCGGTATGGAAAGTTACGATGATGATTGATTTGTTACCGCGAAGTTATGGTGGATGATCAGTACGGCCGTATGCGACGAGGGGCAGAGGGAATCTGCCATGAAGGTGTAGACTACTTAGAAGACGAAGTACGTGCAAGTTGACTGTATTATTACATTTCTTAATAATGATGTAAATACTAAATTTTCCGAAAGACCATGGACAGGACCGTGAAGATTGCTATTGCCACAAGATAGACACTATAAGATTCTACATCAGCAGAATAACTCGAGGTGGTTGCAAACAGTATAGGCTGGATAGAAGTATGTTTTAATTTGTTTTTTGTGCGATGTGAATAAGCAAAAAGATTGCTCAGGCCATAAAATCGTTTGAGGTCCCCTTCATTCCCAAGACGGCTGTGACAGTCACCTGATCTACTGATTCAGTCTCCTTGCGTGTGCGACTGATTCACAAGCACTCTAGAGCTTCCCAATTTGTGATATCATAGCGTTACATAGATGTAGTACATTGCTTTGTCATAAGGCTGTGTAATGGAAAGACCTTCAGCCCGCCTGAGTGAGATTCATTTGTTGGCAATGTTTCTCTCAAATGAAACCCGTCCAACATGACTCCATAAGGTTTACGATCAAACATGGGCACCACAACGGCGCTCTAAGAGCGGTACTCTCAAATTTAATCCATTCCGTTCTTCCCCGCCCCTCGCTGCTCTCGTCGGCACGTAATAACAGCGAAGAACCAGCGCAACATCCACAGCAAACGAACTTACGGACAAAGAAAACGGGATGTACAACAGTCCTGTGACAGCTGTTGGTGCCAAAAATCGTATATAGATCCCTTTCTCTCTCCGTCAAATGCCTCTGGCAGCTTTCATTGGGAGCTGTTTACTTGTTATCTCCGCTCTGGCGACTCTCTTCGGCCTCAAGGTGGCGCGCTGCATGCCTGAGGGGGTGGAATGGTACAACGAGAGAGAGCTGAACGAAAAGGTCTTCAAGGGGAATCTTTCAAGTATGGGCTGGAGTGGTACCGAGGAGGAGAGAATGTTGGGCATAGACGTCAAATAGGCGGATAGGAGCAAAGAAGGCCCTGCCGTACGGGTAAAATGGAGGTTTCGTCTCAAAGTTACATTGTTTTGAGAACATGAGAAATCAGGGATTGATAATGGCAGAGAAAAGGCTAAGCCATTCGCATTATGATATTTATCTTTCAATATGTACACTATACAGTCATTCCAATGATATTCGTCACTCGACCGTCTACGAGGAAAGCTCGACGGAGATGTCGCCAACCTGGGAGCAGACGAAGTCGTTCTGGCCGTTGCCGCCAGCGTGGCAGTAGGGCTGAACGGTGGTCTTGCCAGTGATACCAGCACTGCGTCATGTCAGTACTGAATCCCTTATAAGAAAGCAACGGGAAAGACTTACCCAACAGCGACCTCCTTGTACAGGGTCAAGTCGTACTTGCTGTTGGAGCCGGAGATGGCGAAGCGGTACTTGGACTCGCCGCAGACCACGACAGCGCTGTTGGCGAGGTCAGCAGCGCTGGTGGAGGAGCACTCGACGTTGTCGGCCGAGCTGATCTTGAAGGAGGCGGCCTGGATGCCGTTGTTGTCGCGGATGGAGAGGTCGGTGATGGTGGCGGTCTCGGCGGCGGAGACGGCAACGGCGCCGAAGATGGCGGAGGCAGCGAAGGTGGAGAAGCGCATTTTGAAGGGAGGGGTGGTTGGTTGGTTGGTTGGTTGGTTTGAGAGGGTTGTTGTTGTTGGAGATGAGGCTGCTGTGTTGTTGTTGGGTTAAAGACTGTGCCGGCCTCTGGCATTTATACATGCTTCTGGTGGACGCTGCGTCGGTCTCCATGCGCAATGCACGTACCAAAGTACCAAATGAATATCCGTAAGAGGAAATATCGTATGTCAACGTCGGATCAGGCGGCTTGTACGTAGTACGCAGTATGAGAGGAGATCTGCGGGGATGCGTCATGGCGGCTGTGAATACGAGCCGCCCTAAAGCTTCGCACACCCCGATTGTGCACCACACAAATATTTTGTCCACACGAGCATCCAATAACTCTGGAATAGAGACGCGAACGTTCGAAGAGCCTAGTGCCAGGTATAATTTACAGTAGTTGCTAGGCAGAGGAGCTAGCGAAACGCGATCTCTGTTTCTGATCAGCAGTTTCCATGAGTCAGCTCGGTGGAGACGGAGACCTACTTGTGGACAGCCTTGTAACTCCCGGTCTATCCCCGGTTTCGCTGTGAGTTCTCGAACCCGTGTGGAGCTTCTGATTGGTGGGGTTCATTATTCTCAACAAGGCTGCAAGTCAAAAAGCCGGGGCTCTGTTCAGGCACACCGGTATCCAGTTGTGATCAGCATGATGCTCGTGCCTCGCGTCTGCGCCTGCCGCGTCACTCTGTTGTCACCCCTCAGTCCATGCGGGGCACCATTGTGGGTTGGAGCAGATCATAGTGCGAGCAATGCGCATGCTAACACAGCCTTACGAACCACAAATAGCGTCGCTTTGACGTCCTTCCTGTACTGCGGTGTGTTCCCCCCTTGCCACGTACACTGCTAATCGAGCCATTTGCAACGATTGCCCCAACAACATCAATGCACTGACGCTTGCTAAGTACGAGCCCAGAAGCACAAGAACGCCTCAATGCTTGTAGCGGTAAGAATCTCGTTCTCGGAAACCCACTGGACCGACTCCAAACAGTAAGGTTGCCCCTAATCGCATCCGTTGTAGGCTGTCCTCGGGAGAAAATCATCGATGGGGTAATGGTGGCCATGATCGTTTCCACTGGTCGGACGAACGAAGATTGAAGGGATCCAGAAACAAAAGCTCACTGCCACAGGAGGAGGGCTAGCCGACAAAGGAGGACAACAGCAAGGAGCTAAAGTCCTAGTGCTTGAGAAAACACGTGCCTGGCCGGCGTTGTGTCTTCGATGATCAGCTAAGGTAGGACCAGTAGATGACCAGTTCGTTATTGCCGAAGAATGAGTTAATCCGGGTTCCGAGAGAACGGGGCATGGAAGACGTGGCCAACACGAAATAGTTGACCGCCTCTCCGAGTTGGAGTGGCTCTAGTCCGACACTGTCTCAGGAGTCCCACTTCGGAATATGTTGGAGTCGGAATGTACTGGTTGAATTCACAGACGGATGTTCGAGTGTTACAATGAATCGGAAAAAGTATTCTTGTAATAGTGAGCAGCAACAGGAATGACCGTTGCAGGATCAAGAAATAAATAGAAGAAGCGTCAAGCACGAATTGGATATACATACAAGGGAACAAAGCCCCGCACTGCCGGGGGCCACCGAAGAGGAGATAGCAGCCGCGTGCAGATGGTAGCAATGAGACGCTCAAAATCCAAACTCCGGAAAATCAAAGTATTCGAAGTCGTGGCCAAAGTTCAGCATGGCCTCGTTGAACGCTTCCTCGTTGCTCTGGGGTGGTCGCTTGTCTCCAGAGCATTTCTCCTGCTGTTGCAGGACGATTTGCTCGCATCCGTACATGATCGTGATCACTTTCTGGAAATCGGAACTCTCGCGGACTTCCTGGTCTTCTGAGCACATGCCCAGGCCGAACTTTTGTACCGACCGCATCCGTTCCAAATCAGCGGTGAAGGTGGATCCTTGCGGGTTCTGAAGTAGATAGCTGAAGAGGATCATGAAGGATGACGCTGCATAGTAGAGTATAAAGCTACGCGCCTGTCAGAATGCTTAGGTGGGAAAATGAACATGCGGGAACTTGCCAGTTGAAACTCTCCCAACCTGGCGGGATGAACTTGAGCAGGCGAATGGACTGCCTGGCAGCCTGCATACACAACTCCTCAGATCGTACCACCCGATGAGGACGTGAAGCCTGGTCCGGCTTTATTGGTGATGCTGCGTTTTCGCCTCTTCGATGGTAAGCCCAAAGCCTCCGATGCAGGACCGTGGCGCAGTGGTAGTAGGCAAACCGCATCACCAAGGTGTACAGAAGTACCTGGTCTGGGAGATGGCCGACGTTGTGGTCTGGGTGCAACGCATATGGCAGGCTGGTCTTCCACTCGTCCAACTCTTTCTCCAGCTCCGTGACCGTTTGCAAAACCTCATCTTCCGACTTATCCCAAGAATGGGCCGAGTATAGAAGACGGTAGATCTTGCTTTTGAGCACAGCGAGAGCGCACTTGGCTCGGAACACGATGAACTCAGCGTTGCTCGGGGCGAGGCCGTAGCGCGATGCAGTGCCACTCATATTGTGGCCCGGGTGGTCGGTCGGCAAGTCAACGTCGATGTCGTCGTCAATTTGCATGAAGGGCCGGCCAGACCGGAGACTAAACCTGTTTGATTTTCAGCATGACAGCGCCCGTACATCGTCGGAAGAGAAGAAGACTTACTCTTTATCAAAGGAGTATGCAATCCAGAATATGCGTCGTCGCTGCTCCATTTCGATCGGGTTAGTATTTGGATGCGACTTGCTCTTGTGGATGCCCAAGCTGTGTAGGATACGAATGGCTGCGGAGGCGAAAGCGTTCGAAGGCCTCGAGTTTGAATCCCCAGAGAAAAACCTGGCCTGTGCAGTGTCAGCGTTGTTTGCATGGCGGAAATCTAGACGCTTCTACCAGTCCAATCAAAGCCTGAGCGCTGAACAAGTCGTTGTTCACCATAGAAAGCTCAGCATACACAGACATGGCGTTCTTGATGTATGCCCACGCCTTTACTTCTTGGCCGTTAGGGAAAAGGGATTTCCTCGGAGTTTTCGCTCGCGCGCTATACCCGTTTGCCAGGACGGTGTTTAGACTCGCCCACCAACCCGAACCTCCATGCCATTCGCCGGAATAGTACCGGTTTAGGCAGCGCATAAACGTTGGCCGGTGGTACACGGGTACCAAGGAGTTCATATTCACAAAGAAATCGTCGACCACGGCGTATACTTCATCCTGCCGAGGCAGCGGTGTGAAGGCCTGAGGACTGAATATGTCTCGCTGGATGTTGTCGACCGGCGATATCGAGAGCAGGTTTACCATGAGGCTTCTCGCAATATCGTTCCCAAACAAGGGTGAAGACAGACCGGAAGCTTCCCAATGATCTTCTCTTGTCGGTCAGTATTCCTTCTATCTTCGAGGAGAACATCGCTGACCTATCAACGTCATTTGGTATTCAGGAGGCTCTTGGTGTGTTGATATGGTTTGTCTGTCTTCAGTGCCTAACGCGCGTGCCAAGTTTTCGGCGCCACGGCTGTGCGGTGTGCTGTTTTCGTCGTCGCCCAAACCGGAGCCGTCGAGCGAGATACCGGCAGACTCCAAAAGAGACTCCATACGTATTAAACGGGCTTCAAGAGATTGGACGTATCTCTCTCTTTATAGCGTTCAGCCTGAGCTGGATCAAGTTGGGTGCGCGTGCTGACATACTGTTTCTCCACATTCCCCTCATGATTGTAAGTACAGATTTTCTCGTGCCTGCTGCAGCGGTTACAGATGGGCGAAACCCCGTTGCACTTGAGCTTCATTCTCCGACATCTGTCGCATGCCTTTGAAGTTCACATGTGTATCAGCAGGATACACGAAACGCTCAGGGCTTGCACGAACAGCTGACCTTGTCGACCCGTGTTCTCTTTCCCCCACTCCCAGAGCAAGCCGGCGGCGCGTCATCGGGGGCTGCCGTTTGTGGCGTGTCGGCCGGCGGTACAGTGTCGGGTTGATGATCCATTGTCCTGACACTGATGAGTGGCGTTGAAATGGGACTGACGCGGCGCGAGTACATGGAGGCTTTGCACAGCCCCCTAGTTTCCCCGAGGTAACAAGCGTGATCTTGCCCAGTCGCATGACCGCTGGGCACTCTCGGATTCGTATGCGATACGAGGCCCGGAGATGCATGCAATTCGGGATCTTCTTTCTCCCTCCTAGGATATTGGCAAAAGAGGGTAATGTTAGTATAGAAAACAAAGTACCACTTCATAAGGCATCTCCAGCAGTGAAATGGATGAAGTTGAACTGGAAGGACATATTGATACCTCCCTAGGTGTTTCAAATTTTGATAACAGGCTGTGGCTGACCGAATGCCGCTGCAATACATCATGAGATCTAGGAGTTGAACTCGGAAAGAGCACCAACTTCAGTTGACAGACCTCCTGTGAGCTGAGCTGGTTGCGACTAGAAAGAACTGAAATGGACGGGAGTTCATGAGCTCTCCGGGTAGCTGCGGCGTGCGGGGGTTCTGATTGGCTGTGAGATTTCACCAGATCGTGGAGAAAAAGAACAATAACCAAAGCCAAAGAGCGTTACGGTGACGAGCTGAATTATGCTGACTAGTTCGCTCCACAGTCTCTTCAAACCCCAGCCAGCATCTGCTCGGCAATAGAATCCCACTGCGGCATGCCATTCGTGAAGAACTCCTTCATACCCACCTCGCCATTCCCACCTTCCCTATCATCGCCCATGTCAAATATCTTGTGCAGCCCAACAGCCCAAGAACGACCTGCACAAGTCAGAATCAACACCCATAAGCATTGCACCGCTCAAACTCACCATTGACAGCCGGGTCATCCGCGAACCTCATCGCCGCCCTCACCGCTTGCCCAACATCCCCTCCCGGCGCGCCCAACGCCTCAAACGTCTTGATAAGCTCATCCGTCATCGGCGTCCTGATGATCCACGGCGCGATCATGTTGCAACGATGGCCCCTCCTCGCAAACACGGCCCGCACGTTCTTAAACACGCCCCTCGCGCCGTCCTTCGAGCTCGTGTACGCGGCCGCCAGCGGGAACACGATGTACGGCGCCAGGCTGGCCAGCAGCACCAAGCTCTTGGGTGCCGGCGCCGCCGCCGCCGCCGGCATGTCGAAGTACAGCTGCGCCAGCTTGGCCGTGAACGCCAGGCCGATGGTGTTGACCTCCCACGCGTCGGTGCGCGGGCGCGGCGGGTCGGCCGCCAGGCTGACCAACGGCTCGTCGGGCGTCACGAACGGCTCGCCCAGCATGCCGGCGCTGGCGACCACGATGTCGAGCCGCTGGTCCGGGTGGAACGTTATGGCCGCTTTGAAGGCGGCCACCTGGGACGGCCAGGATGTGACGTCGGCGGGGATGAATTGCGCGCTGTGGAGGGGCGTCAGGGGAGATGCGTTGGTGGGGGGTCGGGGTGGGATGGGTTACTGGAAGCCCTTGCTGCGGAGCTCGGAGGCGTATTCGGTCCCGAGTCTTTCGTTCCGGTCCACGAGCGTGACGTAGGCGCTTTCGGAGGGTCAGCGGAGCTCGGGGTGGACAGAGCTGGGCTTACCCTTTCTCTGCGTAGGCGAGGGCAATTGCAGCGCCGAGTCCCGATGCACCGCCCGTGATCAGGGCGTTTCTGCCAGCAAGAGAGGCGCCAGAAACCTCGGCGTTGCACTCATCTGGGCTCAGCGCTTTGGACAGAGGGATCGGGGTTCGGGAGGACATTTTTGAAACACGGCAGATTGTATTCACACGCTCCCTGGGGAACATATCAATTATCAAGGCTGCGGGTTCGTTGTTATTAGTCCGCTATCACTCCGCTGTCACTCCACAGAATACCAATATTGACTAGTAGCGCTTATCGGCAATGCAAGTGGGCCGTTCCCTACCGCACAGGGATCAACACTCCGCAGCTTAATCGATGGCTGTGCGGGGTCAGATCTACCCCAAAGGATTATTCCAACTTCTATCGTTCTGCTTATTCATTCTCTAGTGCTTACGTAGTTTCCCGAATCGTGAGGATGAACGGTTGGAAATTCACAAACGATAGGGAACAGAGCCTAGCTGACCTCGCCTCAGGTACAGTCCCAATACTTTGGAAATATGGTCACCAGGGCTTTGAAATTGGGAATATCGGTTTCACCTGCTCCAATAGTACGATCAACGACTTGTGCAGAATCTTCTGTCCGGCTTCTATATTTAGACGACGCATCTAACAGAAGAGGGTATTCAGTAGTCAAAGAGGCTTGAATCTTTTTGAAAACAGTCTCTTGGATTGTCCTACATCGTACTTCTGGGTGGAGCCTCATTGAGAAATTATGCCAAGTCCATGGCCGCAGTTACTACAGGTTCCCAGTGTGAGGCTGCAACGTCACAAATTTTTTTTTTTGCCGCACTCAGTTCCATAAGATGGCAGGTACTTCAACGTCAGATCAAATTGGATACCCTTAGCGAAGTCGCACCGAATTGGAAATGTGGTGCCAAATCTGAGCATTTTGTCGAGCAAAATTCCACACCATATTTTCACCGAACCAAGATGCACCATGAACGAGCATATACGATAACGAAAGAACAGAAAGATGCAGGAAACAAGACAAAGAATACTCCCGCGTGTGTTTTCAGTTGCGGCACTCTTTAGTTGCGGCGAGGAGAAGCACCACCCCGACACCCCACCCGCCCCCGCCCCCGCCATCCACACGCCGACGCCGCACCTCCCGAAAACGCACACGCCTACTCCGCCCTCCTCTTGATGTAGCAGTGATACTTCTGCTTCGTGAACCACGCCGTGGCCGTCTCCCACTCCTTTTCCGGCTCCACGAGCTCGAAGTCGAACTTGCGCACCAGCTGCGGGATGACCTTGCTGATCTCCAGCAGGCTGATGTGCTTCCCGATGCAAGTGCGGGAGCCGTGTCCGAACTGCGGCGCCTCGTCAGCGAAACCCCAAGCCAACGACCACCACACGCGAAAAACCAGGGGGAGAAGAAAGCGCAAACAAACTTACCGCCAAAAAGTACCCCTCCATCCTCTTCGCCTCCTCCCCCTCCCCTCCCTTCTCCAGCCACCGCTCCGGCCGGAACGCCCCCGCGTCCGCCCCGAACACCTCCTCGTTGCTGTGCGCCACCCACGGGTTGACGCCCACCTCGGCGCCCTCCGGGAACCAGCGGCCGGCGACGACGGCGCCGCCGGGCGGGACGCGGCGCATGAGCGGCTGGCCGACGGCGGGGTGGACGCGCAGCGCCTCCTTGAGCACGGCCTGCAGGTAGGGCAGCTGGTCCTGGGCCTGGGCGTAGGTGACGGGGTCGGCGACGCGGCCTTGCGCGGCGGCTGTGTCGATCTCGCGGCGCAGGGCGGCCAGCGCGCGCGGCGCGCGCAGCAGGTGGTACAGCACGGCGCTGAGGGTGATGGCGGTCGTGTCGCTGCCGGCGGCGATGTTGGAGCCGCAGCTGTTGAACGTGTCGAACGCCGTGTTGGCGCCCGCCGCCTCCAGCTGCAGCAGCTTGGTCAGGAAGTCGTGCTTGTCGGCCGGCGTGACGCCTGCGCGGCGGAGCGAGATTTGCGCTTGGATGTACGCCGCCACGGCGTTGTTGGACACGCCGCTGCGCGAGAAGAGCGCCGCTGCGCGCACGATCCAGGGGTGCGCTTCCGGGATGAGGCCGGTGAAGCCGCCGTATTGCATGGCGTGGTGGATGGCGGTGATGATGCCGGCGGAGTCGCGCTCCGAGGTCATGAGGCCGAAGGGGTTGCCGGCCTGGCGGTGACGGGTGAGCCAGGGGTTTTCTTTTTTTTTTTTTTTTCGCTTTCGTGGTTACCGAGTGGGGGAACGGGCCGGGAGGGAAGGACTCACAGTGATGGCGCCGATCACGTCGAAGGCGTAGAATTGCAGGAACTCGACCATCTCGACGGCGCGGCCCTCATGCGCGAACTTGGTGAACTTGTCGTCCAGCACCGCTGTGCACTTGTCGATGAAGCTTTCGTACGACAGCAGGTTCGTCAGCGAGTACAGAGACGCGATCCGCCGCCGCTGCATGGCGTGCTCCTTGACGTCCAGCTCGGCGAAAAGGTTGCTGCGGTCCGGCATGCGGAAGGCTTCATAGAAGCGCGTTTTCGTGAACTTGGTCCCATGGCCGTAGATGGTTCGGACCGCGTCTGGGTCGTCGATGGTGTATTTGTTGGGCGCGATGCGGACGATTTTTCCTGGGTAGGAGTTGGGTTAGCGGGAAATGATGAATAGGTGGCGGTGAGGAGTACCATAGCGTTTGTGGAGCGCGATGTTCTGCTTCTCAAAGTCGCCCTGGTAGAGGGCGAACATCTCCCACAGACGCGTGTATCTTGCCAGCCATGGGCCCTGGACACCTCTTAATGGGCCGAAGAAGGAAGTGTAGATCCTCTGGATAAGAGCAAAGAGGATGATTCCAGCCGGAAGGCACGCGATGTAAATGGCGGTGCTCTGCAAGTCTGCAGAAGGTAAACTTGAAATGAGACCCATGATGATCTAGGAACAGGGGGGAATTTGACTCTTGTAAAGTTAGAGTTTAGAAGGTGAGTCTAGCGGCTTATATACTTCTTTTCAACCGTCCCGGACTGGCAGATCAAAGCCAAGCAGGCCCACATCCCCGACGTGTAGCGTATTCAAGCGGGTCTCATGTCCCGTGGAGTAGACATCATCATTGAGTATGAACTAGGAGAGGTCAGCGCAAGGCCAGCAATGCGCTTTAGGCAGTCATGGCTACGATCCTGCTCGTAGAGCCAATCGGAATATCGGTTGTATTGAATGGTCCAATCGTAGAACAGGCCGCCCGTTCTCGGGCGGGACAGTGTATTGTCCGAAATGTCCGAGAATGCCGAGAACGCGGTCTTGGATCGTCGGTGCAGCCTCCCGCAGGTATTTCTCGCTGATCGGCGCTCGATACTGCCTGGCTTGGTTGGGCGATGCAGAGTGTCGGGGTTAGATTGGCCCGGCCATCCGCCGTCCTGCGGTCTCTGGTCGTATTCGGACTGCGGTCGTAATGCATCATCCAGCTTCTTGTCAAAATGGACAGTCAACGGGAAATTTCGTACAATGCGCCCACCCTCTAAACCCTCGCATGCAATGCTTATATATACAGCCCAAGAAGACCTGACTGCGTGTCAGGTTCTTCTCCAGATATGTGGAGTCTCCCTTGTTTTAGCCCCATGTAGAATTACGAGACGTATCCAGACCAGGGTCAAGCGAGTCCAAGGGATAGCTCAATCCGAGAAACTCGATGATATCCTGGAAGCTCTCAGACACCGTGTCTAGCCCTGCCTGTGCATGTATAAGGTTCAGGATGTTGAATGTTGGGCTGAGAAGAGGCACTTACAAACAGATCCTTCTCTGCAGAGACGTCAAGCGGCGATTGCTGTGCGGCGCTGACGTGCGGGGTAGGCTGGGCAGGGGTGGCAAGGGACTGCTGCCTCGTCTGTTAAAATAAGCAACCAAACCTCTGCATTGCCGGCGAAAAGCGAAACTCACGTGACTGGCGGCTGGAGACATGGTCGAGGGCGTCTTCGGGGTTGTGATGAAGGTGCATGACTCTTCCAGCATGTCCACCACCTCCTTTGCGTACTCGGACATCTTGTTCGGCCATGTCTTTATTTGGCAAAGACCAATGGCCAAGCACAGAAGAAAGTATTCACCATGCCAGTGGCCGACGTGCAGGAGCCGCTGCGTCAGAATGTCGAGGCCGGACTTGAGCAAAGGCTTGAGGACTGAGACGTAGCCGGGCAATTGGGCCAAGCTAGGAATTCCTGCGCAATGTCAGCAGCGTGCAGTTGACGGCAGGTCAGTGGTGGCTACCTGGTTGCACGGGTTGATAGATTTCGTGACAGACAGCCATTGCCGCTTGGAAGGCATCGTCGATCTTGAGGCAGACGGAGTAATTCGCTCCATCCAACCGGGCTTGGTGGTCGCTGAGAATAGTGACGGCAATCTCGACGCAGGTCTTTTTGTGATGGGGAAAGCGGGTTTGCAGGGGGCCTTCAAGAGCGTATGGCAGGTAAATCATGAGCAGATACTTCTGCAGCTTGGCCCGTGATAGCTCTATCCAGTGTGCTTGCCGGTCTGAGGACGCGGAGGTACCGGAGAGATGGTGTGCTGCGGAAGTGAGGGATGACATGTGTTGTTTCAGCTTCTCTTCCTGCTCCGCGGTCTTGGGCCCGGTGGGTTCTGGGGTATTTGAGTTGAGCATGCAGCATATCTCCACCCTGAGCCCGAGGGAGAGAACCATCTCGCCCTGTGTGGAGGCACCGGAACGAGAGGCCTGGGGTTTTTGGCGTCGTCGTTCCTCAGCTCGCGATACGCGGGTGAACTCGGCGATGGGGACACTGGGGATCATGCCGCTGTCGATGGAAGTGAGCAAGTCAAGCTCGAGGACGGTTGTCCAGAGGGTTCTGCAGCCGTCTTGCTCGGAGCCGGGCTGCCAGGCTTGGGCGTGCAATCCGCAGAGCATACTAGTCCGGACCAAGGAGCCGGCAGTGGTCCAGATCTGGTCTCTGGGGAAGCCGTTGTACCTCTTGGCCAGAACCAGCAGGCAGTACAGCCTCACGCTGTCCAGGTCGGGCAAGGAGGTCCCTCGGGACACGAGCCACCGCTCGCTGAGATGGATGTAGCGCCGGAGGTTCTTCTTCCCGGCCTCGAGGATGGGGTCGGGGTCGGGGAGGTTGGCGGCGTAGATGTTGACGGTGGTAGCAACCACGAGAAGGAGGGTCATGAGCAGCTGCGGGGAGGGCGAGAAGCGGTGGCCCTCCCAGGCAGACTCGTAGACGGAGATGAACTTCCTCTCGTCCAGGATGGGATACTCCAGCTCGAACAGGTCGAAGTAGGCAAACACAAGGCGGTCCAGGGACTCCTTTGGAGGAAGGCTGGCGATGGCAGAGGTGAAGCCGCACTCGGCACTCCAGAGGTCGCGCGAGTCCATGTTGGTGGCGCGCCAGCCCTCGATGCGCTGCTTGAGCTGCTGGGTCTTCACCGGGTGCTCAGCGCGGATCCGCACCATGAAGGCGGGCATTTCGACGAACTGGCGGGGGTCAGCGAGCTTCAAGACGCGACGGGGCGGCGAGGGCTACCTTGCACACCAGCATGGCCGGGTGCGACAGGCCATAGCCGCGGTAGCTGCCCGGGTAGACGAGGATCTCCTCGTGCTCGGAGCGGTGCACCGGCGGGAGCTTGGGAACGCCAGCGGGGATCTCGGGCGGGCTGGCGTCGAGGGGCGGCGTGGCCTTGGCGGCGGCGGCGTCGTCGTAGAGGGTGCCAATGGCGCTCTGGTCGATGGCCTGCACGAGGATCTTCTCCAGCCGGGCCAAGCGCGACTCGAGGTTCGGGGGCTCTGAGGGCCGGGTGGCGTCCTCCAGCGGGCTTCGGGACGAGGCCGGCGTTGGGTCGAATTCCCGAATAGCCCGAGAGGGCTGGCTGGCGACATAAGAGGGCGGCGCCCCGCCGGGCCAGGGCTGCTGCTGGTGCGTCGTCTGCGGGCGGCGCGCAGGCGTCTCGAGGTAGATGCACGGCTGGTCCGGGCCGGTCTGCACGCAGCGGCCGCAGCGCGGGCGCTCCTTGTCGCACTTGAGCTTGCGGTCGCGGCACGTGACGCAGCTGAGGGCCGGGCGGCGCTTCTTCTTGGGGCGCGGGTTGAGGTCGGGCGGGAAGGGGGCAGAGGCGAAGGAGGCCATGCTGGAGCGCGGCGACGACGACAGACAGGCTGCCGTCGGGGCCATGGTGGTTGGAATGGGGAGCGGCGCGGCTGGCTGGTGCACGGCGGCGGCAGCGGTGGCGGCCAGCTGCAGACGGGCGTCGGTCGGGTCGGGTGGCCCGCATAGGCCCGGCTGGGGCCGGGAAGCCCGGGCCCGTCGGCGCGTTCGGCGCGCGAGCGACACGGGCGGAGAGCGGGCGGCGGGCGGCGGGCTCTTAAGACGCGAGCGCCGGCTGGGTGCTTGCAAAGCAGGCTGCCCGATGGGTGGGTGGCGCTGCGAGGCGCGGCACGGATGGCTGCGCTCCGGCGGCGGCATGACAAACTGCGCTGCCAGCCCCCGCTTACCTCAGCCGCCCACCGCGCCATTCCCGATGCGGCCGCGTCGCCGCGCCCGGGCTGAGCTTATTCGCCGCTTGGGCGCGGCAACGCCCGGGAGCTGACACGCTCGCGCTAGCATATTGCCGCGAAACTAACTATTGCTGCGAAATCAACCACCTTCGCTGTTGCTTGTGTCAGCAGCGTTGCCTGCACCGCCTACACCACCGCTGCTCTGCAGCTCCCGCCCTGCTGCCGCTGATAAAACCCCGTGGCTCGGCAGCCATGTACTCCGCCCGCCCGCCATGTCCACCCACACCGTCGTCGTCCTTGGAGGCTCCTTCGCCGGCCTTGGCATCGCCCACTACCTCCTGCGCCATGTGCTGCCCCAGCTGCCCGACTCGGCCAGCTACAGGCTGGTGCTCGTCAACCCCTCCGATCACTTCTACTTCAAGCCCGCCGCCCCGCGCATGGCCCCGCGTGAGGATCTGATCTCGCTGGACACCATCATGCGGCCCATCGCGCCTGCCTTCGACCGCTATTCGCAGTTCCAGTTTGTCCAGGCCTACGCACGCGCCGTCGACCCGGCCCAGCGCCAGATCACCCTCGAGCCGGTCGGCGGCGAGCCGTCCATCACTCTGCACTACGACTCGCTGATCGTCGCCACCGGCGCGTCGTCCAAGTCCGCCCTGTGGAGCCCCGCCGCGCCCAAGGACGCCACCGTCAGCGAGCTTGGCGAGTTCCGCAGCAAGCTCAAGTCCGCCCAGAGGATCATCATTGCCGGCGGGGGCGCCGTCGGCGTCGAGACCGCCGGCGAGCTGGGCTTCGACCACGGCAAGACCAAGGACGTCATCCTCTACTCCGGCACCAGCTCGCTCCTCGCCCGCGTGCGCCCCGACGTCGGCGAGCGCGCCGAGCAGTACCTGAAGCAGATGGGCGTCACCGTCGTCCACGACCTCAAGATCATCTCCAGCGGGCCCGGGTCGGACGGCAAGGAAAACCTGCACCTCAGCGACGGCTCGCAGACCTCCGCTGACCTGTTCCTCGACGCCCGCGGCTCAAGTCTCAACAGCAGCTACCTGCCTCCCGCATGGCTGAACGAGCGCGGCGCTGTGCAAGTTGATGGCCACCACAGAGTCACCGCCGCAGGCTCGGGTGCACGCATCTATGCCGTGGGAGACATTACCTCTTATTCCAACGGCGGTATCATGGAAATCTACGACGCCGTCCCTGCGCTTGCTGCAGTCATCGAGTACGATCTGACCGCCGGCAAGTCCGGCGCCCAGCCCACCTACACCGGCCAGAAGGCCCAGAGCATGCTCGTGCCGGTGGGTAGGAAGAAGACCGTTGGTGTTATCTTCAACTACTGGGTTCCAAGCTTCATGGGCTACATGATCAAGGGAAAGACCTTTATGGCCGATCAAGGTGTGGCAACTGTAAATGGTGCCAAGTGGGCGAAGAAGAAGAGCTTTTAGACGGCGTTCGGTTTGGCATGTTAACGCTTTCACGTAATATCCCCGCCTTTAGAAGGCTTTTTTTTCTTTCGTGTTCCAACAATAGCATTTAGACTTCAAAGAGCTCGTTGTACTTGTTATCTATAGCGTTGATTTCCGTACAAAGACTTCTCGATCGGAGCCACTTCAGCTATTTAAAGTCCGTTTTCTTTGTTCCAGTCCAAAAATGCTTGGTTTGGTCGCATTACAAAAATGACTCGGTCGTCCGGTTGGATTTAGGTTTTTTTTTTTTTTCTCTTTGTGGCTATTCCTACAATTTTCAGGCAGAGCCTGCTGGTACAGTACACACATTTGCACCCTCACCTTCGCTGACCATACCCACTACTTCAAGAGCAGGCACTCTCCATCCCCCACCAATCAAACATGCCACCCGCAACCCTCACCCTCGCCCACTGGCGCTGCTGCCTCTGCCACACCACCAACCCACTCACCCGCCCCTCCCACCTCCCCACCACCACCACCCCCCTCAACCCCGCCCTCTGCGCCCTCTGCCACAACGCCCCCTGCGCCCACTGCCCGCTCTCCGCGCCGCCGCACCCCGCCTCCCCCGGCCCCCCCGCCCGCCGCGGCTTCCTCTGCCGCCACTGCGGCGCCGCCACCCTCGTCGCCCCCGCCCGCTGGCGCCTCGACCGCGCCGCCCGCGCCCTCGCCGGCGACCCCGCCCGCCCCGCCCCCGGCGGCTGGGGCAACGGCCTCGTCCCGTTCGAGCGCCGCCGCGGCCGCGCCTGCCGGCTCGCTGAGCTGCTGGTCGCGCGGTGCGGCGCGCCGGCGTGCGGCCGCGCCATCAGCGATGAGTGTTTGGGGTTTGACGTGCCGGGGACGCCAGGGGTGGAGGTGGTGGGGGGGTGGGGCGGCGTGGGATTGGGGACGGTTTTGGAGGGATCGGAATATGGGGTAGGTGGCTGGCGCGGTTTTTCTCGGCGTGTGTGTTGCGGGGAGTGGTGGGGGTGCGGAGGGGTTTGTTGCGTAGGCTGGTTGGTTCGTGTGGTGGTGGGCGGAGTCTTGGGTCTGGCGTTTGTCGCTGTGCGATCATCTGTGTTGGCATTCATGATGTCTCTTATTCAGACACGAGAAATAGAAATGGACGTTTAATATGCTATTTTCATGTGTTACCAAACACTGTTTTCAGACTCACTTCTACTTGGTGGTCTTTATGTACGCCTGGAGGTCCCTGTCAGTCCTCGACTAATACATGGATGCCTCACATTACCTAATCAGTACCGAAGCTACAGAGCTCCTGCCACAGCCAGATGTCAATGCTGTAAGAGTGTCAACGCGACTGAGCATCAATGGCCTCTGCGTTGTCTATTTTAAGCGGACAAGCGCTCAGCCGGGGTGAAGTGCTAAGCGACATGTGCTCCAACATCGAAAAGATGTGGAGATGGCCAACCACGATTCTGCTTGGCGCGGATCGTTCAGCTTCAGCTCCAGGCTCAGCGCTAATTTACGGCACAGCAATTGTATAAATCCCCTTATCAGTCGGATTATTTTGTGTTCCCTCTAAAGTCAGACGCGCCAGTTGAAGTACACAATGGCGATGCTCCAAACGTAAGATGGAATTCAACGTACACCCAGGCAATTCGTTCCCACTGGTGCAGCTGGACAAGCGTATGGTACATCCCATTTCTTGGATTATTGTTTACCTGCCAGTAATGGGCTCTGGTGCGAGCACTGGTGTTGGGATTGACAACCATGGGAGAGTAGAAAATTGGAACATGTCGGAGCTGCCGTCGACTCCGCGTAAATGCTCCCCGTAATGACAGAGTGGTCGATTATCAGGAGCAACTTCGTGCCAAGTGGCCATTGCTGTCTCAAATACACATTTCATCAGATGTTTTGTGGAGACGGCACAAGCTCCCACGGTGAAAGAAAAGTGGTATGCCTCATTTCCAAAACTGTGCCGCACGAAGATTGTGACCAGCATGCTGGATGGCGAACACAGTATAGCACTGGCGCTGTATCCACTCGTGCCCAATGGCTGGAGCCCGTTCAGTTGTTCCGCGCTTGTATGCGCTTCGCCATTGGGCTCGTTTATTGCTTGGCATACACACCCCTGTGCGGCGCGGTTGCTACGAGCATGCACCGGCGGCTTTGGCCTCAGCTGCTCAACTGCAACCTCGCCACGCTCGCCATTTAAGTAGCTCGGATGTTGGAGCCGGCGCTGGCGTTGGCTCTGCTGTAGTCAACCTCACAATCTGCGCTATGTCCGTGCACTCTTTCACCTCACGCAGCATATATGCAGGCGCTGGTAGCCTCGCCATCTTGTTGCTCTTCATATTGTTTAATTACAACCGTTCATTTTCCCCGTCTCTGCCTTTGAAAGTTGGCCCTTCAAGCTTACGAAGCTCGGATCTCCTCCAGGATGCCTCCAATCAGACTCTCGGTGTCAGTAGGCTTAACTCATGGCCATCCATGACCCACCACTGATTTTTGCGAAGTTTCAAAAGATATTTGTAATCAATCTGCCATCGCGGACTGATCATCGGGATTCCATGACGCTAGCTGCTGCATTCTCAGACTTGCATGTGGAATACGTCGACGGGGTGACCGAAGTTGAAGAGAAGACATTACCCCCAGGTGGCAAAGAAAAGGGCCTCAGCAAGGAGAGATTGAACTGCTGGAGAGCTCATCTCAATGTCCTCAGAAAGTAAGCTACTACTTCACTGAAGATGACGCCGACTGGGATCTCCGAATCAAGTCACAGATGCAAGACTTCGCCAGAGCATCCCGCCTTCTGGTCCAACCTCTTCCCGGGACATCCGACAAATTTCTTGACCCCACCTGCCCTGAATCTGCACCAGGCCAGAAGGCCGAGCATTTCGAGGTGGGAAAACACTTCACAGCGGATCCCACAACCTCTCCATATGGCGACATCAACCGTTGGGACCTTCTCTGGCTGGGCCACTGTGGCATTCGATTCCCGCGTGTCAGCGACGAGAAAGTACCACTCGGCCGCGCCGTCATCCCAGACGACGAAACCGTGCCGGAGCCACAGCACATCCACGCACAATACGGCAACGACGACCTGGTCCACGAGCACCCGGCACATACACGCGTTGTGTCCAGGGTGCGGGCGGGCACCTGCAGTCTCGGCTACGCCGTCTCGCAACCCGGCGCGCGGCGCCTGCTGTACGAGCTCGGCGTGCACAAGATGAGTGACACGTTCGACATCAGCCTCCGCTCCATCTGCGATGGCGTCGACGGCCGGAAGCTCCGAACGTGTCTGACCGTCCAGCCGCAGCTGTTCCAACACCATCGCCCCGTGGGCTCGAAGGAAAGCTGGAGTGACATTACTGACCACGGGACCAGCCAGAACGAGCAGGCGTTCACCACGAACATTAGGTGGAGCACGCGGCTCAATTTCCCGAAGCTGGCTGATGGCGAGACGGATTACATAGATTTGTTCAAGGACGGAGAGCAGAGAGTTGATCGTGAGTCTGATTGAGTTGGGTAAGTTGGTCGCCTCGACCATCCCGACACGCCGTAGAAATCGAACGCATTGAGTAGTCTGTACTGTTATAATAGTGACGTCTTGATGTTCACCCAATATACCCGTCTCTCGCGTTAACTCCTCCTGGACGAGCATACATACAGATAATTCGCCACATGTGCAATATCGGTTCCGACCCGGCCAGTCGAGATCCTCACCGGTAATAAAGAGGAATTGTGGAGTGAATGACGCTGAGACCGGGGTTAAAATGATCGGCAGTTTGGGATACCCACGGTCACGCTTTCTTAGTCAAATGACCGGTTGATCCACACAGCAGAATCACACTGTACACACGGTCTCTTTACCGCTCATCCCGAATGAAAGCCGCTCGACGAGTCTTGCGTCTGAAACTCAAAGCATTGCTCGGGCCAATCCGTGTTAAATGTACTTCGCCAACAAACGACATTGCATAGGAACGCTGTGACGTTTTTTCTTTCGCCACTATGCTTAATATTGTATGAATGACCGAAAGTGCTGGGAGGATTATTCAGCTATTTTAACTACTATGGGGCCTAGTACTGAAGCTTCAAATAAAGCTGTTGTTACTGCTGCTACGTCTGCTAGAGTCGCTGTCTCAATCGGGGTAACCAGTTTCGTGTTAAGTTTCTTAACCAATAGATAAGCTCGAAGAATTGGTAGTGGAGGCGCGACTGGGGGCGCAGCTAGCAGCGCAGGGTGGAGGGAGACGTACTTAATGGCTACTCAGCCTTCTTGTTGCCTGTGCAAAGTCAAACAAAGAGTACGGTTTAACGGATATTATTGATTAATCAGGGAGGGCGAACCTACGTAATCAAATTCATCCTCCTGCCCTGCAAGATAGTGTTTAGTATTAAGAGAAATTTCTTTCTATGGCGCTTTAGCGACGCTGACTGCCTCGGCTGATGGCTCATGCATACCTATCGGCCCCGCAATTTTCTTTGGTTTGTTTTACGTTTCAGCTTCATGCCACCTTATCAACGGAACTTACGCTCATTGCCAATAGCGCAAGCCTTGTCTCGGATATTGTTACTAGGGACGGCATGTCGTACATCTTACCTGCACAACTTTGAATTTTGCGTTAGGCAACCGCCAGGTCACGTTGACATACATATTTGTCCTGCCCCCACCTCTCTCCAGCATCTGTCCTTCAAGCAGTCTCGTTTTACTATTTTAAGCGTAATCCGCCTTGCTTCCAGTTCATTCTGACACAATGGAGCCTTGTTCTATCGTTGAGGCCGCCAATACAACACTGGGCCTGTGCTCAAAGTTGTACAAATTCTTTAGCGCACTAATCGATGCAGAAGAGGAAATCGTGCATCTTACTTCCCAAATTGATGCTTTCAACCGACTTCTCCCACTGATCGGACAGTATGGAAACGACACGCTTGACTCAGAACTATCCGCCCTGGAAGCCATGTCGCACGAAGCACTATGGGGGATTTTGCGGAATTGCATACTGGATTTCAAGAACCTCTACGAAGCTGTACGGGATTGCAAACCTGATACTGACCTTCCAACATTGAGAAATCTCAAGAGGAAGTTCTCCTGGGTGCTGGAAAGGGATCAGATCCAAAAGTTTGCAACAAGGCTTGCCAATGCAAAACAGAACTTGACGCTAGCACTTCATGTTTTGGGACGGTATGCTCTATCCACCTCTTTAACTAGAACGGAAAATTGACACAGACGTGTAGAACAAACGAGCTGAGAGCACTGAATATGCTATCTGAAGTCAAAGATTCTGTCGACTCTCAGGAACGCAAAGTTTCTGAGTTTTTGAGGTCTCTCGAGAGATTCCTTCCTCTTCTCGAAAAGGCAAGCCAGGAGTACAACAAGAGTTTCGAGAGGCTCGAAGTCGAGAGCAAGACCTGCCTGGATGACCTCTCTGAGTCTATGTCAAGCAGCTTCCACTTCTTTCAAGAGGAACCAGCTCCAGAAACGTTCATGGTAGAAAGCGATGGCTCCCAGGAGGTTTTTGCCGAAACGAAGCTTGACCACAGTGAAGGCGACGATTTCGAACCTAAAGAACGGAGATCATCGTAAGTGTTCTACGCCCAACACCAAATATCTTTTAAGAATGTGGGTAACTGAAGTACATTTCTTAAGAACATTCGCCGAAAAGGAAGCAGAACTTGTGGAATCTACGAAGCTCCTCGCAGAATGTTTCAATGAGGCGAAGGCGCTAGAACGCTCGAAGTTCGGATTTTTCTCAAAATTTGACTCGATCGTGCGTTCCTTTATAAGCATTTCGGAATCTTGTGCAAAACTTTTCCCAGATGGCGCGATAATGTCTTCTTCTATAGCATTAGGGCTTACGACTATTCTTAAGGTGAAATCCGCTGCAATATCCCAGATTAATTCACTGCTAACAGTACTTAGTCACCTCTGGACAACGAAGAGGCCAAGAACCTCATCATGGGAGGCATTGAAGAGGCGTGCGAAATGCTGCGGTTATGCGAGCGAGAGTATGCGTTGTATCCTACGACGGGAATTCGCGACGCCATGGCCAACTTACACGCCACCACACTTCAATTTCTCTCTCTGTGCATGAATGTTTTACGGAACAGCCGGGCGAAAAGAAAACACTTCTCCACCCGCGACGATCGATATCTCGATGAGATCAGACACGGCCTTTCGGGCATTGTACGAATTTCCCACAAGGTAAAGGAACAAGTCGAGTACCAGCACAAGGTGGAGATGAGGGGGATGAGCCAGAGAGTGCACATGATACAAAGATATCAGCAGAGAATATTGACTGGAATACAGTGTCAGATGAAAATTCTGCAATCTTTGAAGGATCAGCGGTGTAGCAAAGTAGATGATCTTGCAATGTAGTAAGATTCTTGGCATGGTGTGGAGAGGAGGGTTAGGGAGGTGCCCTGTATACCCGCCTCTCGCACTAACTACAGTCGGACTAGCATACAGTCATCTGATTCGCTACAAGCGGTCTGTTGTTGTGGTGATGAAGGAACAGGAGGGGATATTGTTCGACATAGAGAAAGTTGTCATCAAAATGCGGAAGAAACAGTTGAATCTTCCAAGTAGTGCAGACGAGCGACACTCTTAGGTCGAGGTCGTATTTGTAGCGGTCTGCGATACGATTCTTCATTCTATGCACTCCTCGTAATTGAAGATTCCATAAACTTGTGCTGCAGAAATGGATAAATACGCGCCGTATCAAACGATCAACATTGCGAAAATTAAGTTGAGATATCTTTAGGGTAAGTCTTTCTTTACTCGATAGCAAACACGACAGCAACCACGCAGAAAGCAACCCCCCTCCCCACCAAATCACCCATCCCTCTCCACACCCCCCCCCCCATCCCCACCACCTCCCCCCCTCCCCTCCGCCCCCGTCCCCACCTCGCACCCACCCAACTCACTCACCACCCCCACCCCAACCACCTCCACCCTCTCCCCGCTCCCCAGCTCCACCGTCCGCACCCCATCCATCTCCACCGTCTCCTCGTTCCCCATCTCCTGCGCGAGCCCGTACCCGCCCTTCCCGCCGCTCTCCGGGCTCATGGTTGCGGCGCCGGCAGCGCTCCCCCCAGCCCTCCCCCGCCGCCGCGTCCACCGCAGCAGCGCCGCGCCGGCCGCCAGCAGCAGCGCGGTGCCGATCGCGGCGCCGACCGCGACGCCCGCGACGGCTGGGGTCGAGAGGCCCGCGTCTCCCGCCGCGCTGGTCGTCGCCGCAGGCGCCGGGGCAGTAGAAGGAGAGGAGGCGGGGCGCGAGCTGGACGGCGGGGAGACGGCGGGGAGACGGCGGCCGAGGAGGGGGTGGTCGCGGACGTGGATGTGGGCGTGGCGGTGCAGGAGGAGGTCGCGACCGTCTGCGCCCACGTCTGGTTGCTGCTGGCGGCGGGCTTGGCCAGGCAGCCGAACGAGAGCGGGTTGGACCAGTACGTGCCGGAGGCGCCGGCGAGGCAGCACCAGCCGCCGTTGGAGAGCTGGCCCGAGACGCCCCAGAGGGTCCAGGTGGGGTCGGGGCACTGGGGTGGGGTGGGTTAGGTTTTTTTGGATGGAGGGGGGTTGTGTGGTGTCAATGTGAGTTTTTAATGGAGTGGAAGGAGAGGTGAGGAGGCGAATAAACAGGATTAAGACGTACTTTTGGGCTCTTGGCAACTTGCGGTGTGCAATCCTCGTCTGAGTTGAAAGGAAAAGGTCAGCCGCGTGGACGAAGCATAAGCAAAACTGATGACTCCCATCTCAGCCGCTTCAGCTCTACCCTTCCATCAAATGTCTCTGGCGTCTATCCACTTCACTTTTCCACATTGAAACAATCCCTTGCTTTCTATTCAGCCTTATGCTTCAAGCAGCATGGAACTTCTCTTCACAGCCATCCCAGACCTGCTTCCGCGCAAATTGTTCTCGCCCACCAAACCCGCGCAAAAGGAAATGGAAAACAAAACAAAGCAAAGGCCCTTACCCGAAGCACAGCAATAATTACCCCAGTAATCGCCTTCGCCACGGCAGGACTGACCCGCCGGGCAGCAGCGTGGCTGCGCGCCGATGCCGCAACTGACAGGCACTTCAGGCGGGCAAGATTGCGAGTCGACGCGCAGGGACCAACCGCCTGTGTATGCGCACGTTTGGTTATCCCCTTGTGCCCAAACGCGTGGTATTATGGATATTGTGAGGATAAGCAGGTAGACGGCCAGAAAACCTGGAGTCAATTTGGTGGTAGCATGGCGGGATGGATTCGTGGGTGTCAACCACATTGGCCCGCAAATCACGTGCTTTATTTGCTTTTGCTTATACACGCGTCCCTTCTTTGCTTTTCTCGCTACACCATCACCTACCCCTACACACCTCATATGCCCCG
>JAJVDC010000198.1:0-71519 GCA_021436925.1 Neofusicoccum ribis
GCTATTATAGTAACCTCGGTTGTAGTAAGAAGGTGAGAAAAAGGGGTAGTATGGAGGCTAGTGTAGTAGCGTTGAGCTAACAGTAAAACACGTGATTGCGGGCTAATGTGGTTGACAGGAACGATTGTACATAACGCTCCGGTGGTGCTGCGTTTCGGATCCAGGCAGGACGCACCACGCCACGGAATGTGTTGGAAGGTTGATGATGGCAGTCAAATGAGTGAATACTTGGCGAAGAGGTTTAGGAGGTGGGACAGTGCCACTCCTTAACCGTCTCACACCTAAAGCTCATTACAAGTGATGCCAACGTAACGAAAGCACAACACACCCCCTTCGCGTATTGCATATTCAAGAAGTGAACCTCACTTCAATGAAAAAGCTGCTTGGCGCAGGTGAAAAATGTCGAAGCTGACGGCACCCGTTAAGTGGCGGTGGACTGCTGGTTAGCCAGGCTGGTCTTGCTGTGGCAACTTCCTGAACAGCGGATATTGCGCCTTTCAAATGCGTTCTTATGAGTTTCCCGGTGGTGAAATTTGCCTACTGCCGGCTAATCATCTAGCGGATGTCAATTGAGCAACTATCTACAAGACCATAAGAGGATTTTCCGGCACGGAGAGGTCCTTTAGACCGCAATCTTTGATCTACAATGCCCTAGTTAGACGTCATGTTACTACTTTCCCATGGGTTATGAGAATATAGAGAGTAGCGTCTAACTAGAGCCGCACCCTTCGGGTGGGGGCTTATCCGCTCTTGTTTCACCGGCCGTTAGGTTAGTCCTAGTTTTTTGTTATTCTTTTTATTATATAAGAGGTTATATAATTATAAAGCATCTTGCAGTATCAATAGTATTACGACTTAGGAAGACTCGAGCTTGATCTTTAAAATTAACGAAAGTTTCTAAGCTGAAGAGAAAAGAGAAAGAGAGAAAGGAAGTCTAAATAGAAAGCCTGGTACGCCTGGAGGTATATTTCCCCGGGAGTTTCCTTTCCTTGCTGGCTAAAAAGGTAAAGAGTCGAGCGGCACGAGAAATACACTTCAGCCCTTGCGAGTTGAAAGTGAAACGGGGAACCCGGAGCGTTGCACAACCCCCTACCTCTCACCCAACAGTGAGCTCCCACCAATGCCCGACTAACCCTCCTACTACTATTTCGAACCGTGAAATTAACGTGACTATAATCCAACAAAATGACCCCAGCAAGCCATCGATGCGACCGTCACCAGCCTAAGGAGAAAATATTTGTAGTGTCCCCAGGCAAGTTGATGTCCTGCTTCCGTACTTAACACAACCAAGAACTGTAGCCTCCGATCCATCAATGCCGCTTCCACTTCTTGACCTTGGTAAGATACGTCAGGGCTATAACGGCAGTGTAGTTGAATGCAATGAACCCAATGAAGATACCAACGTTTTTGTACCGGCGGGCAAAGTCGTAGCCGTACTGGGTATACTGCCCCATCATTTTTGTCAGCGAGAACTGCTACAAGGTGAACCGTAGAGTGACTTACGTAAGACTGCCCGTCCTTGTACCGGCAGTAACGGCAGTCAGCAATGGCCTCGGGATTGAGTAAATACCCCGTGGCGTTTTGTAGGAAGCCCTGGGCGTACGTTCCGCAGGAGGTACCGCGAGGCGGTTGGAAGACCGATGTCTCGTTGGCATCGCAGCGAATTTCTAGGTCGTGTAGCACGTCCACAGTGACACCTTCACCCAAGTAGAATAGTGGCGAGACGTTGTAGTACCAGCGCCAAGCCTCGGGAGTGACCGGCCTTGGAGAAAGTGTGCCAGCAAAGGTGTTGCAGAACATGAAGAAGAACCCATTAGCCATAAAGGTGGCGTTGAGGCTGGGCATTAGGGCCGCGCAAAGCTGCGCTAAGCTATGCGCAAAAATAGAGAAGAGCTGGTACATAAGAAAGCTATAGCCAGCGCGAGAGGGTGAGGTGAGGTAGCCGACGGGGAAATACCACAGCAACCAGTAGGCTAGGCTGGTAATCAGGGCGTACGGAAGTTCGATGATGATTGCGGAGACTACGAAGATAATCCAGCTGTATGTTTGGCTCGCTTGCTCACGTAGGAGGAAGATATCTCGTAGGGCGACGAAGCGCGGTTCGGCTTGTAGGCCCAGGGGCGGGCCGACGATGAGGGACATAAAGGCCGAAAAGACGCGGTTGTAGGCACCGCGCTGGTTGTTTCCTGAGTTGAGGAAGGTCAGGCCGTTTATTAGTGCGTTACCGACATTCATAAGGAGCTTAGAGACAAAGTAGTCGGGGTCGCGCCAGTAGTACAGCCATGTGCGGCGCAAAACGGTGACCAGCTGCACGTGGAATGGAACCGCGTATGTGCCTTCGGCTTGCGTCGACCGGTCGCTAGTTGCGGAAGCTAGCAGAATCCTGCTGAGCTGCGTTTCCTGGCCTCTTCGTTCGTCGCTAAATCTCCATAGAGCGGCCCAGTCGTCCTTCGTCGTGTTTCTCGATCCTGCCCCGACCACCCGGAGCAAGTATTCTGCAGGATTCTCAGACTTGCCACACGGCGTACCGCTCTCCCTGGCAAAATATTCCAGAGCCGTAGAGCATTTCTCTCCCAAAGGTCCGTCGTACGCAAGCCGGCCGCCGTATACCAGTAGCACCAAGTGGTCGAACAGCTCAATCAACTCAGCAGCCGGCTGATGAATGGTACAAAGAACGGTCTGCCCTGAATCTGCAAGTTTGCGTAGAAGCCGACCAATTGTCAGGGCCGACTGACCGTCAAGACCAGACGAGGGCTCGTCTAGAAATAGGATATCCGGTCTTGCTGAGAGCTCGACACCGATCGTCACCCTTTTTCGCTGCTCGAGATTTAAGCCGGCGCACGGTATACCAATCAGCGCGTCGGCAATGCTCTCCATCTCCAGTAGATCGATAACGTTCTCAACGTGCGCATCCTTCTCCTCCACAGGCACAATTTGCGGCTGCCGTAGCCGTGCCGTCATTTTTAGCGCCTCTCGTACCGTCTGTGTCGGCAGATGGATGTCCTGTTGCTGCACGTAGCCCATGTGCCGCCTAAATGACTTTGGCAAGGGGCCACCATCGAGAAAGAGCTCTCCTGACAGTGACCCAACCTCCATCCGTCCGGCAATCGTGTTTAAAAGAGTTGTCTGAGGTTCATCAGCGCCTCCAAGTCCCATCTGAGCAAACGAATTCTGCGTTCTACTTACCTTGCCAGCTCCAGAGGCCCCCATCAAAGCCGTCAATTGTCCAGGCACAACAAATCCTACAAGGGCAAGTCCAACATTAGTGACGGGCGCAGGAGATCAGGGCGAAAACCTTCTTCGATCACCTACCGCTCAGGTCGTCCAGTAGTTTCTTGGTCTCATTCTTGACCTTGAGTTCCAACGAGATCCCCTTCCACACCAGCATCCGCCCGTTGTGGCTCGACACAGCTTGTGGTGCCACTTTCTCCTTCGACATTGTCGTCGCTCTAGAGAGAGGGGACAGCGGTGAAGGCGCGTCCGAGCTGAGAAGCCCCTTCTCGCTGTCCCATGCTCGGGAGTTGTGCCCGGAGCTGACTTTATTCACTTCGCCTCTATAAAACACGGTTGCGAGACGACCAGCGGGAAGCCTGTAGCGCTCCATGCCGATACTTGGTACGGAAGCAAACGTTGATCAGTGGACTGGTAAACGAGAAGAACAATGTCCAACTTACCCTGTGCACAGCGCGAAGACGACGAAAAAGGCACCGTTGATGCCCACGTTCCTCCACAGGTTCGACACGGAAAATCCGTATTGCTCCTGCAGATAAGCCGCACCAGACACGAACGACTGCCTCGGCACAGCTCCGGGTACTGCGCATACCTGATTTGCGGCTGACGTGTATTCGGCACCTTGCGGGACGAGGTCAGAGGCACTACAAGTGTATTCCAGATTTCCAAATTCATTAGCCATGGCAGACTCAAAGGCGTAGTACAGCGGCTGCGGAGAAAGTCAGTTGGGGAACCAACAAGATGCTGGGACGCCATGAGGGAGCACATACATTGCAGAATTTGAGCCAGAACAGCCAGCCTTGCATCTGAGGGCCCGGAACGTACAGGCCAGTATACAAGACGAACAGGTTAAACATGAGTCCAACAGGAAGGACTGCCCGACCCATATTCGGCGACGAGACGGCAATAGCGCGGAAGACCATTGAAAGTGCCATGTGCTCAACGTAGGCGATAAGGAACCACGTAAAGAACTTATCAGCAGAGCTTTGAAACCCGGTCAGGAAGTACTGCGGGATATTATACGATATGGCCACGATCTTCCAGATGGCGTCTGTTAACACAAGGCCTAGTCCGTAGCTTACCGGCCGGTAGAAACGGTACCTATTCTGGCGAATGACAAGCGGCCGCTGGGAAAAAGTGTTACCGAACTCGCTCATAGACTGCAGCGCCGGAACCAGCACAGAGTTGAAAAGCGAAGAGCTCAAAATAAAGAATGACCGGGTTGCCCGAGCCTGGTCGCGGAAAAGGGTACCAAGAACCAAGCTCTGTACCACGATACAGATGGCCTCGACCATCCAGGTGCCCCTATCGGAGAGGAGAACACGCAACTGACGTAAAGAACACTCAATGACCTGCTGGTAGATAGGTAATGAGTATATCTCCCTCGCCTGAGCTGGTGGGTCCCTATCTTTCCCCGAGACAATGCTATGGACAATGTCCTTGTAGTATTTGCTCTTTTTGAAGTCTTCTTCAAACTGAAGCGGAGTCTTCGGGGCGCGCAACCGCCATCTATCGCGCACGTGCCGTAGTTCAGGTTCAGCAGTCATCGAGTTGAGGAAGTCGGTGATGGTTGTGCGCTCGGGGCAAACGAAACCAAGGCTCTCGAAGTATGGCTTTGCCTCAGAAGCTTTGCCGTAGAATACTTGATGACCGCCGTTGATAACGAGGACCTTGTCGAAGAGTGGGACCATAGCATCGCTTCCCTGGTACACGCTCATAGCCGTGGCACACCTGTGTTGATTTGTGAACTCTCGCATCATTTGCAAAAGTTCTAGGGCGGTGGACGAGTCTAGTCCGTTGCTCGGATTGTCGAAGCAAAGTACACTACGTGCCAATTAGGAACCACACCCAGGACGAACACTTCGAACATTCTGAGCACTTACTCAGGACAGGTCGCCATGGCTTCAGCCAGTGACACCCTCCTTCTTTCTCCTCCGCTGACCCCTCGGACTGCCTCATTCCCAACCTTGGTATTGAGGACATGGCTCAATCCGAAACACCTAGCCAAAGCGCCGACAGCCATGTTGATAGTATTCTTCGATGCTCTCGCATCCCACGTGGCACGAACGGCGAAGCTGCAAACGTGTTAGCAATGACTCAAAGTCCGTGGAAACTCGGAGCACATACCTGAGGGTCTGAGCTACTGTCAGCGTGGGCAGGTGATTGTCTTCCTCGGCTGACGCGTGCCACTCAGCTTGAGTCATAGATGAGATGTAACGTTGCAACCACGTACCACAGAATGTCAAGCGCACTGGATCCGGATCCCGTTCATCAGCAGGTCGGCTGCCGTAGGTCATCTTTCCAGTTGTGCTCTTGTACTCGTCACCCATATTTGCCAACATCTTCAGAAATGTCGTGCATCCGCTTCCTGGTTTGCCGATGACGAGCAGCATCTCGCCGCCTTCGAGGGTTCCGGAGAAGTCATGGAGCAGGGTTCGCGAGGGAGTAGGCTGGCCGTAAGAGAGCGGATTGAGCAGGTTAGCCCAAGCCTTCGCCGTCGTCCAGACCGTTGGTGCGGTGTGGGCCTGAATAGTTACATTAGCCCTTGGCTTCCATGTTGCATATGGACCCATCGATTTCGAATACCTACACCACACCCGCTGCCTTCGACAGAAAGGTCATCGAACACCACAGACGCTCTGCTGCTTGAACCTGGTGAGCCATGACTGGCTAGGAACCGTTTGACGGTCTTGCCGACAGACTCTTCCCTTTGCTTCATAGTCGGCGTGGTGAATTATTGTTCATGTGCTGCCGCGCCGTGGTAGGTTTTAAATAGTGTGTCATGAGTTGATTTCAAAGCATCGGCTTCTGTGCTGATAGCATTGTAGCCGTATTCCATGTGGTGCATTAATAGTCGAGCTTATTCGTCCCGGAACTCAATCAAATCCCGAGACTTTCCTTGCCCGGAACCAAAAGGAGTTTCCGGAAGGCCCAAATAAGAACCAATCGGTTGGAGCCCCCAGATCATATTCCGGGCAGCGAAACGGTACTTCCATTGTTATCTAGAGCTTGATATAATTGAAGGTGGTTGCCTGGGCTATATTAATCATTGTATCTTTAGCGTCTTCGTATCAGGTGTGGTTACACCTCACTGCAAACTCGCCCAACATGTCCCCGATCGATACACCAGCCATTCCAAAAAACTCGACCGTGCTGGTCACCGGCGTCAACGGTTTCATTGGGTCGCACGTCGCAGACCAATTCCTCAAGCATGGCTATATGGTGCGTGGCGCTTCGCGTGATCTGAAAAAGCACGCATGGATCAAGAATCGATTCGACAACATCTACGGCAAGGGCAAGTTTGAGCAGGTTGCAGTGCCGGACATGGAAGCGACTGGCGCATATGACGATGCTGTGAAAGGCATGCAAATAGTCCTCAATCTTCGCACTGCTCGGACAGCTTCGCTAAACATCATCGGGACAGGTGTATCCGCCGTCGTGCATACCGCTACGACCTACTCGATGGATCCCAATCCATACAATGTCGTACCTGGTACTCTCGCTGGTGTACGAAACGCGCTCACAGCGGCTGCCAAAGAGGCAACCGTGAAGCGCTTTGTTCTCACCTCGTCGTCAGCATCGGCGCTGATTCCTCGTCCCAACGAAGAAGTCACGGTGACCGCGGATACCTGGAATGAATTGGCCATCGAGGATGCATATAGAGAGCCACCGTACGAGCCAGAGCGAGCATATCCAGTGTATGCCGCCAGCAAGACACTCGCTGAAAAAGAGGCGTGGAAGTTTGTGCAGGAGAATAAGCCTGGATTCATCCTCAACACCGGTACGTGGCGCCGCGGAGTAATCACTTCCAGCAATTCTGACACCAGCTCTTCGCCAGTTCTTCCCAACATCAACTTCGGAAAGACACTCGACCTCGTGAACCAAGGCCACACGTCCACATCCAGCATGATTGTCGAATTATTCAACGGCAATTCCGAGCCACTTTCAGGGCTACCAGCTCGTACATCTATCATTTTGTCTTTTATAACGAATCTCCTCTTACTGTGTGCAGAGTATTTCGTAGACGTCCAAGACGACGCCATCCTGCACGTTGCCGCGGTCATCCACCCGGAGGTCGAAAACGAACGCGTCTTCGCCTTCTCGGAGCCCTGCAACGGCGATGGCATACTCGAAGTCCTGCGCAAACTTTACCCAGACAGGAAGTTCCCGAAGAATTTCCAGAGCACCAAAGACCTCAGCATCATCGTCCCGAGAGCCCGGGCGAAGAAGTTGTTGAAGGACATGGGGAAAAGTGAATGGACGAGCCTGGAAGACAGTATTAGGATGAACACTGAGGACATTGCATAAGAAGTATCAGTCAGAGACCAAAGGCGTTTTTCATGAGTCTATGTGGAGATTTGGAACACGTGTGGGTGATAGCCGGGTTTCTGCCTGTTCAGCAGCACAGAAGCTTTGATGCTACGGATAACTGTCATAGTCAGCCACCACCTAATGTGCATAACTCATCTCGCTACCTATGTTATGAAGTGTCAAACGGTGAGAGAAAAGAAGAAACCGCTGTCTTGTAAAGTCATACTATCTAGCCAGCGATATAGTAAACTATGAAGGGGCTGTGTTATTGTGTTTGGGTAGTGAAATATCGGCATAAATAACGTACATAAGCTAGAAGGCAGCACTCAAACGAAGATAAAGCAGTACCGCGTAATCCCGTCCATCGAGCTTTCGTCATAGTTGTCGACAATCCTAGAGTCTAAGCATGGGCTAACTCCTTCGGATCTGTGTAAATAGAAACAAGTCAGGAACACGCCAGGCCAATTTAACAATTATTTGGTTATTACTCGGAATGCTAATTGGTATTATTTCCCTCGAGTTTCGTTGAGTGTCTATGCTTCATAGTTGGTAGTACCATCCCTATATTCGCTTCTTCTATGCCTTAGAAGTATTGAAATCCGGATTTTAAGGCTTGAGAATTGTTCTTAACGTCAAGTAAGTTTTCAGCTCAACTAAAAACTTATTCTCCCCGCTTTTGAAAAGTCGGGTTAACTGAAAGGAGGTTTCGGAGCTACGCCGAAGTTCTCCGGGAATAGTTGTTACACGATTGAAGGTTACGATGCGGAGAAAATAGAGCTTATTGAAACTTTAGGTTTATAAACCCAGTGAAACGCATACCCGGATCGCTCCGTACTCACACACGGTTTTTTAGGTTTTCTCTGAGTCTGTGACTTAAATTTATCGACTCTGATAGATCACCTACTTGGTAACATTAATGATTCAGTTTTACGAGCGACCTCACAACGCAGGATTCCCGACTCTCGTACAACATCTTTGGCGAGATACTTCCGCAGTGATGGCCCCCTTCTTCCGTGTTAGGAAGTACCTTGATCAAGCTCAAAACTGTTTGCTTTTTGCAATGACTGCTCGATGCGGAATCATCTTTTGGCAGCAATTTTAGTCTTCCCGCAGCGTTGCTCGGAACGTCGACGCAAGAGCAAATGGACGCGTAAAAGGTTGTGCTCATTATATTCCCCATCAGGTAACACCTAAAGAAATGGATGGAGCCTCGGCCGCCAGTTAAGTCGAGAAAGAAAGGCGGCTCCGCCTGCCAGAATCGGACACAACAGGATCAAAATAGAATACATCAGGGCAAGAGCATCGTCAAACATCTATAATTGTAGCAGTTACAGCCTGAGAGGTATAGTCCAACAGCAGAAGCCCATCTCGGTCGGGGATCCACACGCTTTCTTTCCTAGCGCCATGCGGCTCCTTATCGCCAGTCTCGCGTCTCTCCTAGTCGCCCTGCTAACGCTCAGCACTGCCGTCCCCGTCCACGAGCTTCTCGAGGACCCGCAGAAGCTGGACCAACTCACGCGGCGCTTCACGCCGCCCACACCGGTGTCGCCGGCCAACAGTCCCAAGACGCCCATCAACACGCTCCTCCAGCTGCTCAACACGCAGGCCAACCCGGACCCGGACCTGATCAAGAGCATCGTCGCCTTCGACGCGACGTACGTGTCGGTCACGGGCGACAATCCGGAGCTGCACGCGCTGATGCCGTGGGCGGGCACGCGGGCCAAGGTCGGGCCGCAGGCCTTCATCGACACGTTCACGCGCGTCGGGCTGTGGTGGAGGCGCGGGCCCTTCTCCATGGACGCGCTCTTCAGCGACGCGGGCGGCGGAAACGTGAGCGCGTGGGGCACGTTCACGCTGATTTCGCGGACGATGAATCGGTCGTGCACGTCGCCGTGGGCGGTGCGCGCCGAGTTCAACGGCGAAGGCTTGATCACGTACTTTCAGTACATGGAGGACACGTTTGGGACTGCGGAGACGTTCTGGGCGGGGGGCTCCAAAAAGTATTGTGCGAATCCGTATGGGGGTTGCGTGTGGATGTAATTTGGGGATTGTGGATTTAGCGGAAGTGAGCGGAGTACTTGCCTTGGGGTCATATGGGCTGTTTGTTCGTTCGCGCGATATGTGCTGAATATACACAATGGAGTGGAAACGATGCGAAGGCATAAGGCAGACGAACTGGATGATGCAGCGTGTCGGCACTTTACTCGTTTACATAAAGTGCCAATCAAGAAGACACTCTAAACGTCTCAACTAGACCTAATCCTCGTCATGAAAATGAGCCCAGTTTCTGAGATGTCATGCAGATTAGATGGTTCTGGGTTGAGAGCTATCATCTACTACTCCTAAGCTGAAAACGAGATACATACATGCAGAATTACCACCAAATTCAAGCCGAACGTTGCTTTGAAGTGCAGTGCTATGGTATCGGTATTTTGGTTACTCTATGTATTACTTTCTGAGCCCTGAAAATCATTCCAGGACATCTCCTCCATTGTGGGCCCTGCAGAGCCTTCCATCATGATCGGCCTTCCAGAAGTCACTCCCTACCGCCGTCTGTGCGTAAAATATATGGTTCGGGTCGTACTTATTCTTGATTGCCAACAATTTCTCATAATTCAAGCCGTAGAACGCTTGGTGCCAGTCAGGCTGGCTCGGATCGGCCTGCAAGTACGGCAATCAGAAATCCGGCGGCCTCAAACCGCGCACGTCAACTCACCTCATTCATATAAGCGCCTGCCTGGGGAGCCAGACGTGCAAGCGCCGGCACGCATCTCTGTGTCATCACCTCCGCCAGCTCTTTCATGTGATGGATATCAGCGCCTTCCGGCCAAGGTCTGCCAGCCTCTGGTCAGCGGGTTGGACCTGGGGGGGAAGAGGGTGCGAGAATTGTGCGGGGCGTCTTACGTGGACAGAATCACATTCATGGCCGCCTCGCGCCACGCCGGCAAAACTGAATTGCGCACTCTGCTGCCGCCCTCCGGCAGCGAGACGTTGAGCGCCAGCCCGACGAACGTGCATCCCGCATCGGTGATGTGCTGGACCGCGGAGTGCAAATCATCGCCGTCCGCTTCGACGACGGAGCGCGGTACCATCCATCCACCGTACTGACCGTTCTCAACCAACTGTGTCGGATTTGGCTTGATGAGACGCGTCCAGTACTCCAGCCAGTTAGGCGATTCGGTGATGTTCAGGCCGTACCTGACGCCCTGGTCATCGAGTTCCGTCAGCAGCGGCATAATCAGGTCGATAGCCCCGGTGCCGGAGACGTGCGGCAGTGTCAAGGGCGTCAGCAGAAAAGATGAGTTGGTGATCGCAGCGATACCCATTCCCCGGCTAGCGGTGATGCGCGGAACGAGCTCGTGGTACTTGCTCACGGCGCGGTGGAAGGCCTGCGGGTGCTGCGGGTCGAGATCGAAGCTCATCGCGACTCCGGTCAGGGGTAGGTCTGGGTGGAGCTTTATGGTCACCGAGGATGCGATGCCGTAGGTTCCGCCGCCGCCGCCTGACAGGGCCCAGTAGAGATCAGCGTTGCGTTCCGGGGTGGCGATGTGGAGGCGTCCAGTGCCGTCGACGACTTCCCACTCCAGCGTGTGGTCCGCGGCAAGGCCGTATAGCGAGCTCAGTGCGGAGTGGCCGCCGCCTGGGTGGTGTAAGCAACGACGGCATCTTCGAGTTGGATCAGGATGAAAACACCTTGCAAGTACCCGCCCACTACACCAACAGTGGCGCAGTCACCCCCCACGACAAGAGCATTCCTCTGGTGTGCTGCTTCGTACGCCTCTTCGACCTGAACACCGGCACCGAGCTTGATAGCCGGTCCGGTGTAGTATGCGCTGTTGTAATCCACAAATTGCACGTCCTTCATGTAATGCGTCCACACCGAGAGCGCGCCTTTCCCCGTAGACTTGCCGAGATAGCTTGCTCAGAGTCAGGGACATCGCAAGTGACTTGGTCGGGGCACTCACTCGTGGCCGGTGTTGTGAATGACCAGACGGATGTTCTCTGACTGCGCAAACCGGATGGCTCTGGCGAAATCTGCCGGGCCCGAGGCGTTGACCGAAAATGCAACAGACTGCCCAGGCAGACACGGCTGCTCCCGTGGGGTGAATGGATCGCAGTCCTTGTTTGCCACGGCAGCCGCCATGATGGACGATGGGTCCTTGTCACTGCAGGCACGTGAGTATGTTGGCTGTTGTTTGATGGACTACACCTACTGGAAGGCTGGCTGAGCCCATTGCGTTCGAATGTAAGTGCATGTGGCGTTGTCGTAGGTGGGATCGTGGCAGGCCGCGGCCAGCTGGGGGGCTGACACAAGTCTGCCTCCGACGGAGGCGTTGAACTGCCTCCACTTCTCTGGGCTCGGCCAGCATTCGTCCCCTGGGATGCACTTGCATGTGGATGTCCCCGCTGGCTGTGTAGCGCACGACAGCAGAGGTAAGGCAAATATAAAGACGACTGCCTGTAGTAGGGCTGTAGAGAATGGCATGGCGAAGATACCGTCTCGATGCAAACTACCTAACATATCCTACTGATGCCTTATAAACTCTTATTATAAAGCCTATAGTGACCATTCCATGGCTTGATGATTCGGTACATCATCTAAGAATACCAGCAGTAGCGCGGTGGAGCGGGAAGAAGAACGGATAGCCGGAGCTCAGCCATAGCCATCCTTGTCTCGGCAAAAGCGGAGGCTGATAGAATAGCGTTTGTCCGCAAGCCGATTCGGGAGACTCCAAGATTAATTTCCGGGGTTGGCATCATCTCCGTTTCCTCATTCAGCAAGCATAGTCCGACGGCCTCGCTCTTCAAGCGCGAGTATATATAGAAATAAAATAAACTTATACAAGCTACTCCGGGTGATCCGAAAGGCTGAAATTAACACTTGTTCTGAACGCGCCCCAGCGGAAGGTACAGAAGGGGCAGAAGAAGGAAGAGTGCTGACAGGTCAAGCGGGCACCCCGCCAAGAGTGGAGCGAGAACTTGTTGCCTAAGGCCAACGTGATGGAGACCCTCGGTTCGAAACCTATTGAACGCCTTGGGGGCACCGACCGCGAGAACCTTGTTCAGGCCCGACCTCGAAAATTCGTTAAGGCCTCTCCGAGAGAGCCGATCTAGTGCGCATATAGGAGACTTAGAGGAAGCTCTCGATAGACGTGGTGTTCGCAACCTGATATAATGCGACCGGTCGGCTCGATGGGACGGAGACGCGTGCAAGCTCTAGAGAAGGGAAAGACAAGCCAGTTTCGACGGTCCCCAATGACCCTGTTATGGGGAGACCCTTACAGGCAACACGGAACGGGTACCTGGTGAGTGTAGGGTGTTGCGCCCCTGCATAACATCTGGGCTGCCCGCGGGGCGTAGTGCGCAGTAGCCATTACTGGCTCCGAGGACCTCACCCCTTCACTGAGCTCTGACCCTCGGTGCACCTGGATGGCAGGCAGGATCACGTCCTGGCCGAAGAGACTGCTGCGTAGCTCGAGAGAACAGATGGGCGTGTCGGTATACATAGAGACCAGACTGTTCGTCTCCAAACCCAACGCTGAAGTAAATGAGAATAAACACCCAGGAGGTTGTAGGATAGAATGCCGGCAATGAATGCTTAAAGAGGAGATAGGGATCACTTAGGCAGGAGAGGTTTGGTCCGGCCCTAACTGTGGAGGCCGCAATGAGAAGCGGCTCCGAAAAGTTTGACTGAGGGCGATTCTCTTCCCGCTTCTGCTCTGTTACCAATTTCTGAGACCAGATTCTGAGCCAGCCGGTGATTGAGCGACCCAAGAAAATTCAGCGAGTGGCTGGAGCTTCGGGTAAGTTGACATCTCCGTTCGAGCAGAATTGTGCAACAGGAAAACAGCTCTCCTCAGAGCCTAATCGTCAAGGAGCTACAGGCAGAAACACCTCATCACAGAGATCTCTCTGAAACTTAGTATGTAATCCAGCTCACAGACATTGGCCAAACATGGAGATGTTCCAGCTCTATTGAATTGGTGGGCATGACAACAGTTGCGTGATGCTTAAGCCAAAATTCTCATGGCGCACGCATTGATCTTCTCAGGATGACGTGAAGTATTCTTTCTGACCTGAAGCTCTCCCAAGACGTACTCGGGTATCTTTAATGCATAATGGTGAGGTGGGCGCACCGTATGGAAAGGCTTGAGAAGATGGTTGACATTGATTATGAAGGGCATGCAGCCATCGGGTTGGAGCCCGGTCTTCTGGCTATTGTCGATGACAAGAGGAGACAGGCGTCGAATAATATACGTTACTCGGTATAATTTGGTGAACATCAAGCTCTGCCATAGTATCAAGCACCCACTGTTTGGGATGTTACCACCGCCTTTGGACTAGCGCTTTTGGCATGTTCTCCAAGTATTTACTCACATGCATACGCCCACTGAAAGAGCGTCTTGCTTTAGAAACTTCACTGCTTCCTAGCCCCCTCCATCTTCTTTCTTCAAACCAAATCTCTTTGAACCTGCCTCTAGCTATCCTCCAACCTCTCGACCAGCGTTCCTCCGTCGACTTCACCTCCACCAACTTCGCCAGCCCCGATACTCATCTTCCTCAGAGGACACTCCTCCAGACCTCACCCGCCACCCTTCTTTTCAACAAAGTCATCCACCAGCCATTTATACCATATTTTTCATGTAGTCTTCCGAAGAGATACCGCACCCAGTATTTTTCGTTGATCAGCCCCACCATGCGCGGGACCTCAAGGAAGAGACTTGGAATGTTTGTGGCACAACATCTTATCTTATTATAGTATTATTAACGCGAAAACGCTGCATTAGTACATATAAAGAACGTCGTTTCGTCCTCAGACCTCTTGCGGAGTTGGCGCGGGCGCGCCTGATTGATTAATAATCATATGACGCAACACTTGATGCTATATGACAACCCGCCAGCCTGCAGAGCTTGTCTGGAATAAACGCCAGCATAGTTTCCTTTTTCATTTAGTTTCTCTCGGCTAAATTTAAGTCTAATCACACCACCCTCGGTGCCGCCTTCTCTTCTACGCATTGATAGTAAAAATATTGTTGTTTGTCTGAAAATCAGGCGCACTTTTCTCCTCATTATCTCACATATGTTAAAGCCATCCTCAAGAAGCCGAGAAAAAGTAACACCATGCATGCATGGGTAATGAGCTTCTAAGTGATGATTCAACGCATCAGCTCCGCAAGACCTTACCTACGTCATCTACCCAAAGGCCTTTCATTGAGATACAATTTGCTCTCTGACTGCAATGATACCTTCCAAAACTAGGAACTGATCTCCTCCATCCATTCCGGTACATCCACGTACTTTTTCATTTCTTCGACTGTCTCCTTCCAAAGCATTTTCTGCAACCGCTTCCCCTCCTGACTTTTCACGAACTCGTCCTCCCTGAACATGAATCGTTAGCAACCAACCTTCAAGCATCTTGAGACACAGCGCCACTTACTCAACAACATCCATATCCAACAAAAACTTCCCATGACTCTCCTCCCCCACCACCGCCACCGCATTACACCCCACCCACCCGCCCTCCTCGGCCGTCCTCGCCCTCAACGCCTTCACCACTCCCAACGGCACCCGCATCCACCACGGCAGCACGTCCGTAATCGCCGTATGCACCATCCCAGGGCAAAACATATTAAACACGACCTCCCCCTCCGCCACGCTCCTCCTCGCCGCCCACTCATACATGAACATCACCGCCAACAACTTGCTATCCGGATACCGCACGAAGCTGAAATTCTCCTCCGCATCCATGTACTCGAGCAGCCTCGCCTCCGGCACTCTACTCTTCAACCCCGGCACGCCGCTGCGATGCGCGCGGCTCCCAGTCCACGTGACGCGCGCCGGGGCACCCGTCGCCGCCGCAGCCGCGCGCAGCAGCGGCAGCAGCGACAGCAGCAGCAGGACGGGCGCGAGGAAGTTGACCATGAGCACCTGCTCGTGCGGGGTGTTGGCGCTGCGGGCGAAGGCGACGGGGCCGATGCCGGCGTTGAGGACGAGGACGTCGAGCGCGGGCAGGGACGCGCGCGCCTCGGCCGCGAACGCCGCGATGCTGGCCGGGTCGTCCATGTCCAGCCGCGCGACGCTGATGGTCGGCGGAGGGTCCAGCGCCGCGATCGCCGGGTCGGCGAGGAGCGTGGCGCGCGCGGCGGCACCCTTTTGCGGGTTGCGCACGGCGAGGATGACGGGGGAGGCGCGGCGGAGGAGGAGCTGGCGCGCGGTTTCGAGGCCGATGCCGGTGTTGGCGCCGGTGATGATGGCGGTGCGGCCGGAGAGGGTGGGCGAGAGGGGCGGAGGGTGGAGGGTTGGTTGGAAGAATTGCATGATTTCACGATCGCGTGGTGCGCTGGGGAGCAATTTTTCGGAGCTGAAGAATGTGATGTGAAGTGCTCCGAGATCGTAGTTTTAGTGATACGAACGCATGTTGTCGTACTGTCTGGCGTCGGCTCCCCACGGATAAACTCCGAGAGAGCGCAAATGACTAACGTCGGACCGCGCCTGACAGTACTTATGCGGAAAAGTTAAAGTAAACATCGAGGCGGGGCTTCTTACGTCCCAAGCTATGAGGATGTCGTAGGGTAGGCCCTGCAAGTTTACTGTGTCGCCAGATACTGGTGTTCGTCGCGGGTACCTGGCCAACTTTTCCGGAGAGAAAGCTTTCGAGTGCAGCCCTACCTCAACAACGAACACTTACTTTGACCAACATTCTCATATTTGTTAAGTACAAGTCTATATTACTTCTTTAGATAGGTTGCCGTTGAATTGCTGTGCTGGTCCGTTTTTTTCCTCAGCGAAGTTTGATGCGCATTAGTATCTATAAAATTTGTTCAGGCGTGATGGACGCAAAATAGGTTAAAATATCTGCGCGTAATGAGAAGCAAACGGTTTTAGTTGTGGCTTATAATTCTTCCTTCAAGCCCCACTAATGGCAAGATCGGTGACGAAACTACGCAGAGATTAAACTGAGAAGAGGATTCGGTAAGTACCAGAAATTGAACTAAGAAGACATTAAGGTAGGTATTAGAGATTAAACTAAAAACAGATTAAGGTAATTACCAGAGATTAAACTAAGAAGAACCAGTATCCCAAATTGGGCACCATGCTTCTTCCTTGAGGCCCCGCGCGTGGCGAGAGCAACAACGAAAAAGAAATTAAAGTGTTTAATGTCCATGAGACGTTTGGTTCCACAAATTGCCTTGCGGTTCTCGTCCACTGACCTCCGCGCACCGTCTTTTACCACCAAGTCCCAACCCAGGCTTTAACTGCTGGAATAGAATTACAAACGGGTAGCAGTGCAGAGCCATTCGCTGTTGATAACAGCGTATCCTAGGCTCGGTTTCAAGGTAGAGTGACGGGTAGAGTGAGAGTGTCCGAGGGTTGAAGGACTGTTCTCGTGTTCCACCTTCCTTGCGGAAGGCTGTACTCCGAGAGAAGCGCATGAAGAAGAAAAGGATCTGGAGCAGAGGAGGAAGGGGTTTATATATGCGAGAGGGACGGGGGCATCACTTACGAAGCGAGCGGAGCTAAGCCATACTGGGTCGTCTTTTGTCAGCGGAAGTCGCTTGCTGTCACACTGCATGGCTTTTACAAGGCACGTCAGCACAAATGCGGAAAGCTCGCCCAGTGAGTGAAGCTGTCACGTTGAAGGCAGCGGCTCAAAGCACCCAGCGCATAGATATGCAAGAAGTTATGCAGGCTGTACAAGATCTTCAGTAGCTACCCGTATTCCTGGTAGTCACTAAGGCCCACCTTTGCACGGTGCGGATAGGCGAGCCCTACCAGCCATTTTGTAAGCCCATAGCCCAACTACGCCTGGCATTGATCTGACAATATGCTTATCCATTGCGAGCTCCCAGATAGAGGCATGCCCTCCCCAATGCCCGTTCACTGCATCGGCTTGAAACATGCGCTTCACGGTGATTCACAACGCTCAATGACGCCAGCCTCCACCGGAGAGGACAGACCTTCTTTCTGGTACTCCACTTCGATCGGCGAAAAGAGTAGCATCAATGCTATCTTGGATCTGGCTTGTTGGCAGGTGAGGACATAATGGACAATGAGATCTGCGGCGGAATTATTGCGCACGGAATCCGCAAAGAGGTCTTCCCAAGTCTGTAGCAGTCTCGCGGCACGCTTGCATTGCTCATCAATAACTGCCATGCTTCTGCGTACTTCCTGGCATGGAGAGCAGACAAGACCAACGCTGCTACTGCTGAAGCTTTCTTTGACATCCATGGACGCGCCCAGTAATTTTTAGTTTTGGACGCGAAACGAGTCAGTGCAGGTGAGAGACACGGCAGGTTGACTGACGCGATCATGGGCGAGGTGCTGATGGCCCGGTGGAGCCGTACCCGAAGGATGAGCACCGCTGTTCCCTTCGAGAAGCTGTAACAGGTAATACCCAGCGTAACATCTGGGCCATGGACGCTTCTGACCGCGTTACGGAATCGACGGTAGGCATGGGAACAATATGGAATGGCAGGCCCGGCATGCCTTCTCCGGTCGGCTCGGACGATAGCAGCGGGCATATTGGACATGTTGGACCCCCGGGAGGATCTGGGTCCAGCGGCACAAGCACTTCGAAGGAGTGTCAACACTATGCAGATGTGAGAGTTTGGCCGCCGGCACACGAGATAAGAGCAAGTGAGTATTGGGATACTCTACAGCGCTATCAAAGCTTGACATGATGATGGCAGTAGTGAGCCGAAGTGAAGTCCTCAAAAGTGAGGTCCAACCCCACAGCTGCTATTGCTGCCCGTGGTGCACAGCCGGCACAGATGATGAAAACAGGGAGTCAACGGTGCGCATATGGCCTGCAGATCGACGCGCTTCACGCTGCTGTTCGACTCGGTGGGTGAATTCAACACCAACAGCAATCATTGTGAGCAAAGAACACTCGACAAGAACGGCGAACGACGGTGAGCAAAATCTGTCTGTTTCTTCCTTGGAGGTCCGCGCATGGCGAGCTCAGCAACGAAAAAAATGATTCAAGTCCCGAAGGACGGTTCCAAAAAGTTTGGCAGTCTCCAGTTTCCCGGACACCGCTCCGCTCTGCTTCCACAGTGAGCAGCAGAACCGGTACTTATTCTCGTTGTCTCCGCTTAGAATAATCGTCGCAGTGGCTGTCACCGTTTACACCACGTCGACACGCCAGAGCGCGCAGCCGGATGACTAAGGTATGGGCTGTACATGTGGTGTTCGGACTCTCCTCCCGGCTCTGGGGATCAGCCATCGCCGAGGATCGATTACCTGCGACCAGGGATGTGGAGCTGGACCGTTGTCAGGGCCGGCTGGGATGGGATGTCGCAGAGTAAGGGCTGCAGACGCAAAGCGGTACGCGTAGACCATAGCCGCAGGACAAGAGGTAAGGTGAGCCGGAGTGCTGTTCAACGGGATGGGCGAAGGAGAGGCTGGTGAGAAAACTGAAGCAACGGATGTGGCGCCACACCCGCACTGCCGTACAGAGTACAGACAGGCCGCCATGTGCATGAAGAAGAAAAGAAGAGGCCAGAGGCCGGCAGGGGAAGAGCGCTTAAATAGATGGCTCGCTTAAAGTTCGGCTGGAAGGGTTTACGAAAAAAAAAAAAAAAAGGGATAGTGGGCATGGTGCTGTTGAGGCGGTTCGACCCTGACGGTTGACTCATATCAGACATATTTCCCGCCGCTGTGCATGGCCGACAACCTGCGGCTCCACGCGGCGGAGATAACCGTAACCACTGTTCCTTCTGCGCCAACTCCTAAGGTCCTTGGAGGCATGACCGAGAGCCTCGTCCGCATCGGCTTCCTCAAGCCCTCCGTAGCACTGCACCACCTGCCCATCCCAGCGCTTCTGTTGACCGGCTTACTGTGCCTCGAACCCGAAAGTTGGGTGCACCTCAACCAGCGACAGGGAAGCGTCCTTGCCCGGTGTGCCCAACCGTATCAGTCGAACCTCTTCTCTTTTGTAAGCGGTGCAGCTCACAGCGTCACTCCCCATCTCTTCGTGCGTTCCTCAGCCATACGGAGCAGCGTTCCCAGATTTCTTCGCCCGTATGTCGTCAGACAGCACCAGGAGCAGAAGCAATAGACCAGAACCCGAAATCTTTCGCAGCGTACCGTACGGGCTCATTTCCAGCTCCGGTTTCTTCCTCGCTATCGGGTTGATGCGAGTCATACCAGCAGTCCCACATGTCAAAGTCCCAGAGAAAGTGCGACAGCAACACCGGAACGCGAAAAGGCCGCACCACCTGACCACGAGACGACCGCCCCAACCGAAGCGCGACCGCAGAAAAAACATTGCAAGTAACGATTCCGTCATTTCCAAGGAGTCACCGGATCTGCACAGGGTCTGGATCCCCGAAAGCGGGTCAGTAGCAGAGCATAGCCTACCCGCTGGTGACTATCGTGGCTGCTCCGTCGGGCGCCTGGTCTCCCGTTGCCTCTGCGCAGGCTGGAGCCAGCCGCTGCGGCGAGGTGGACACTGGATTATCAGCCCGAATACACTCCGGATACTGGCGCGGCTTCTTCTCCTACAACGGTTTGCGAATGAACGGGCTGTCGCCACCAGCGGGCTTCCTGAGACACGTAGGGACTGCGCGGACCCGAAGCTGCTGTCCTGAATCGAAGGCGGCCGGAAATTTTCCACATTGATGGCATGGTTGGTCAGGCTGGGGGTTTGGAGTATCTGTAACGCAGACAGTTGTGGGCATTCTCACCTACATAGAACCCGCATGTGCAGGGCTGGCTGTCTGTGCGCCCGCCGCGCAAACTGGGCCAAGTTCCGATATTCGGCATAAGAGCACGAGTGTGCAACACAATGTTCTTGCCCTCCGGTGATGGCTTGCTACGCCGCAATGACAACCTGCTGATAGCCTTGTACACCTTGCTGAGAGCCATGCTGGATGAAGAATGTGCGAAAACGTCCGTGGAAGACTGGCCAAGGAGCTCAGAGCCTGGGTGTTGTTCGCGTCGTGTTCTGAGTAGGATAGCCGCGGCGTCACTTGGAGAGCCACACGTCGGAAGGCCAAATTCGTTGTTCACACGTGCGGCGCGCAAAGAAAGTAAACAAAGCCTAAAGAGGCGATCCGTTGGCAAAAAAGAACGGACAATGCAGTGACCACAGCTACAGGCCTAGAAAAACAATGCCGGCCAATGAAGATACGCGTAAATTGGCAACCAAGGAGCCAAAGAAGAGAGTCCAGGAATCCAAAAGAGCAAAAACTCTCCCGTGAACTCCTGAGGGCCGCGCCTCCCAAGAGTTTCGAACGGGCGAGAAAAACCCACAGGCGTCCCACAGGATTTTTGCTACACTAACCACCGCACCAGCCGACTCGAACGGCCCATCGAAGCTGTAGCGTCCTACAACCCGATGACGGCGGTCGAATAGTAGTGCTTCGGAGCCCGGGATATATAAAGTAAACAAAGGGCTTCACCTCATAGCGCAAGCGTTTGCCTGAGGCTCCGTCGTCACACGCTTCTGGTGTCGGCATCGTCTTCCGGTTTGTCGTTCTCGTCACCGATGGTTTTCGCCGCCACCGTCCTGTTTCTGCTGTCGTCCTTGTCTTCACTCTCACGATCGTCGCCACCGTTCCCGTGCCTTCATCTTTACCAGCACCAGCACCATCGTCCACCGTCTCACTTGGAGTCCATCGCCACCAATACCCCCCACCACCACCATATTCCAAGCTCTTTCTTCGTTCACCCGCCAACACACACCACGCATCGATCTTTACGGCGGTACCACTGCCGCTTTTTAAGCCCACTGTCCTGTCTCACAGAACTTGAGAAGGTGATGTGGTAAGGCCAAAGCCTGCATGATAGCATTACAGAAAGATAAAGGGGGCATCATGTGCGTAGTACTCGGCAAGCGCATAGCCTGCGTTGCCCGCAAAATGAAGAGCATCGTTGGCTTTCTCCTCACTACGCCAGGGGGAGGTACGGACACCGAGAAAGAGCTTCGGAAAACGGGACTTCTCACGAAGGACGGCGTTGCGTGTCATGATTTCGGAGCCGGTAGGACAAAGCAGCGACGGTCGATGAGCTGGACGCAAGTGGGGTCCGAAAAGGAAGACAACGGGCGGCGGGACCTCTGTATTCGGTAGGGAAAGGGCTTTTCTTTTCATCCAAAACAGTTGTGGCCGTCCAAGCAGATAGGCGTGGGCAGAGGAAATATGAAAAGCTGGGCGAACGGGGCCACGCGCTGGATTCACGGCTTTCACCTGGCCTCTGCTTGGGCTCCGAGATGGCACGGGTTCATGTACCGGAGGTGAGATGCGAGTTCATTGCGGGAGACATCTAGCGTGATACTTCCGCGGGGGATCCTAGATGTCCCGGAAACGCTCCATCCTAAGTCATTTCCAGGCGGGCCTATGCAAAAGCGACGTGAGAGATGCTGGCGAGGAGTCGCGGAGGCTCGAGAGGGCTTTGTGCTGGTGAGAGCTGCTCAGGATGCCTTAGGCGGGCGAGAAGCTGTGCGCAGTTGAGTCCTGAGGCATCTCAAGAGTTGAGATGGGCGAAATCCACGGTTGTGGGGTGTGGGTGAATTGTGGCGTCGCAGCAGTGGTAGCGAAGGCAGCGAGCGAGGTGCTCTCGGGTCGGAGAAACCCGCGCCGCCAAAACCTTCCCTCGCCCTCGTGTTCGCCCGCGTCTTCTTCCCACCACCACCGCCCACCACCGTCCCCGCCAGCCCCTCCACGTGCGGATCTGGACGAGCCGAATCGCGCCAGCAGCCCGGTCGCCGCGCATCTCGGATCTCGATGTCGTGCCTCCGCCGCCGTTCCGTCCACCGGCCGCTTTCGCGCCGGCGCCGCGAGAGCTACCAATGTCACACCACTTTCACTTCAAAACGCCGCCCCTCCTCCATGAGTCGCCACGGCTCTGCCTGCCGGCTCGACAACAGCCCACCCCGACCTTCACATCCCCCGCATCGCCGAGAATCCTGTTTACAAATCTACTAAAAACCTGCCAATCACCACATGGAGAACATCCCAGAGCCTATTTCGCGTGAAGCGTGCCAATCTATTTTTCAATTGTTACAAAGACGCTGACAGCAGTACATCGCCGCGCGAGGCCCCAGCCCCGCCTCCAAATATTTACAGCCAGACACCACCCGTCCCGTTCCCATCCCGCACTCCCTACGCCGCAGACACCACCTGCGGCGCCCTTCTCCTGGTGACCTGGTCGTCGGCGCGCACGACGCGGTTGCCGTACGAATCCTTGACGTACTCGGCGCCGTCCTTCTGGTGCTGGCGCTTCCACAGCTCGACCTCCATACCTGCATCCAAAACCCCGTCAGCAAGCCGCTCCCCCCACACTGAGCAAACGAAACAGGCAAACGTACCTCCCCTGATGACGCCGACGCGCATGGTGCTCAGCAGGTTGTGCGCGGCGTTGCTGTGGTCGTAGACGCCGCCGTTGAACATGGCGGTGGCGTCCTTGCCGATCGCGCCCTTGATCAGCGCCTTGCCGCCCGGGTGCTCGGCCACGAAGTCCGTCACGTCGTGCACCACGCCGGCGACGGCGATCCACGCGCGCCCGTCCTGCCGCGCCCGCGCCACGTAGTCGTCCCAGCTGATCACCGGCAGCTTGTCGAGCGGCACGCCCCAGTCGAGCTGCGCGCGCTTGCGGTCGAGCTTCTTCTGGTCCATTTGGAGACGGCCTGGGAGTGTCATGGTCAGTCTCGGGGGGAGGAGGGGGAAGGGTTGGGGAGGGGATGTTTACCTTTTTCGATTTCGTTGCTTCCTGCGCGAGGGGGTTAGTTGGGGTTCTTTGGAGTGCCGGGGGGGAAGGGGGCTTACTGAATTGCTTCAGGTCGTAGGCGAGACCGACCTGCTTCCACAACCAGATGAACCATTTGGTCGGGTCGTACTGCCACCATTCTGATGATCGCCACAGATGTCAGTAACCCGCATCTTCGGTGATGATAACACGCGCAAGGGTGGAGCACTCACGAATAGCATTCCGGTAATCGCTCGGGAACTCATGGTGGAAGTTGTGATACCCCTCGCCCAGCGTCAACCACGCCGTGATCCAATGGTCTCTCGGCGAGTTGCGGTCGTCGAACGGCTGCTCGCCGATCCAGTGCGCGACGCTGTTGATGCAGAAGGTGGCCTGCTGGACGAAGAAGACACGCAGGATGCCCGCGTAGACGATGCCGCCGGCGAGGTCGTTCCAGAGGAGCTTGGTGACCAGGCCCGGGAAGACCAGGCCCATGAACAGCGCGCACTTGACGTAGTGCCGGTGCTGGAAGATGACGATGGGGTCCTCGTTGAGGTCGGAGATGTCGGTGCGGCCGATGCGACGCGGGTTCTGCTTCATGAGGATCCAGCCCATCTGCCATTGTGAAAACACGCCGTCAGCAAATTTTTTTTTTCTCCAACGCCTCGTAGAACCACCACACGCAAACTTCAAATCTTCAATCTTCCAGGCGTGTCCTTCGAGCGCTGCGGTGTTGAGCACGGGCAGGGATATCACGGGATTCCGCGCGCGGATGTCATCTGGCTAACCATATCCGCGCGTCCCGGCCGCGGACAAGGACAGCCAGACGACATCCGTGCGGATGCCGGGGCTGTCTGTGGGGAAGACGGCCGTTGCGGCCAGCCCTACGCAACCCACCAACAACACCGCAGCCCCTTTCCACACCCCTCAAGATAGACAGACAACGGGGGAAAAAAGCACAAGCACGTACGTGACTGTACCACAACCCCTTCCTCACCGAGTACGGGTCCTTTTCCGTGTCGGTGTACCGGTGGTGCGCCCGGTGGTCGCGGCTCCACCAGCGGATCGAGCCCTCGATCGCGCCGGCGCCGAAGGCGGCCAGGAAGATGCGGAGGGGCAGCGTTGCGCTGTAGGACGTGTGCGACCATAGGCGGTGGTAGCCGGCGGTGATTGCTGTTTCGAACCACGATTAGCACAAAAACAGAAGGAAAAAAGGCGTGTTCCAGATTGCGGACGTGCGGATGACGACAACCGGAGAGGGGAGCGGGGAAGGGGGGTGCAAGAGCGGAACCGCGTGCGGCAGCGCTTTTTTGTTGCTCCTGTGGAGGCGGAGTGCGGCACCGACGGCGTTCGACGGTGATGTACGTTGCTCGAAAGCGGAGCCGCTGTGGAGGCTCGTGTTCTGCTTCTTTTTGCGGGGGAGGCAGGTCGCTGCGGCGATTTGCGAGATGGTCACTTACACAGGCCTGTGAAGAAGTCTGGAGAACGTCCGTCAATATTGCTGATCGAGCGAATGGGCAGGCGGCGGCGGCGGAGAGGAATGGTACTTACAGTATACAAAGGCGAACAACCCTGTCTTCCACTGCAGCGGCGTCCAGAACGCCGCTACGCAGCCGGACAGCGGGATGCCGACGACCAGGAAGACGTTGAGCCAGCTGACGTGGAGCGGCCAGTTCCAGGCCGTCATCCGCCTCTCGGTGATGTGCTGACGAGCGGCCATCGTGGGCGTTGCGTATACCCGTAAAGGGCAGGGAGATGACGTAACGTTGTATTGAATACGGACGCAATCGAAAAGGGAAGGGCGGAAACGGCGGTGCTCGGGACGACAGGAAAGGCAAGTGTTACAAAAGCATGCAATTTGGAAATGGCTGCGCGCCCTCGAGGTCCAAGCCGGGACGGCGGGTCCGCAGCATCTTTAAGATATAATGCTCCCTTCCGCCCGCTGCGTCTTTCTTCAATCTGCTGCCTGGCAAAACATCCCATTATCTCACGACGCGCCCAACAAAAAACCGACAGCGGATTGCGAACGGGCGGATGGGTTGAATGCTCTTGTGGAGTTTGCGCTGGCGGGCTGAACCGGAGGTTGCGAGCACTGGGGCGCGGTCAGGCCACTGCCCCCAACGACTTTGCGGGGTCACACCACATGGACGCCACTTCGAATCTCTCAAACGGCCGTGCTTTGGGCGAACAGAAAACATCAACAGCAGTTGGACATAAAGGAAGCGCCGCCCGTCGACGGCTTCGCACCTGTTCCGTCGGCTCTCGTTTTCCTGAGAGATGACGAGAGACGGCTGTAAGCCAGGGGGCCGGGTGCCTCAAGATCCCCGGTGCTGACAGTGATCGGGGCGTGGTGACACAAGTTTGAACGTCTGTCGGATGTTGTTTGCCATGCCATGCACGAAATGGGGAGGAATATGGAAAAGGGCTTGTTTTCCGTGCAGGAATGCTCTCTGCTGTCCAATCCGACACAGGCGATTGGACCGGCCGCCTGGGTGCACGTGATTATGACGTTGTTCTGTCGCAACGAGGAAGCCCAGCAGAAGCGGAGACTTGGGGTTCAGGAAGACGATATCCAAAGAAGAGGGAGGATCTTGCGAGGAATGAAAGAGCCATGATCCAAAGGCAGCACTATTACGGCGAAGCTGCCGAAGGGTTCTGTTCTCATGCATGCCGCGAGCAGGCTCGACGACGCCTCTCATCGAAAGATGACATGGCCTGAGGGTCGAGAGCAAGTGGTGATGCACGTGATGGACTTGCAGCTTGAAGCGTCTGTTCAGCTGCAATCATGCCTGGTGCGAATGGCAAAGATACAATAATAGAACTGCCTACCGTGGCCTCCACCAGCTCCACCAGAAAGCAATGCAAGTCATGGCGGGCCGCCGCATCCCGCAACTGAACCAAGCAACCCTCGGCCAAACTGCTGGAAGCTGGCCCAAGGCGGCGGGTCGATGGACCGGGAACAGCGATGCTCGGAGACCGACACGGCGGGAACACCGCCGGAAGGGGCAGCCGGTCGAAAAGCCGACAGAGACAGCATGGGCGGGCGGCCGTCAGTCTGGTGCTGAGGAGCAGCAGCAGCAGCAGCACGCGCGCATCGGCAGTTCGGAGTGCTCGACGCGGGCGCCCCTGCAGCAGCAGTCGCCCGTTGCCCGCAACCCCCTCCAGTGCCCACAAATCCGCAACGCAGCTCGCAATCACCAAGCGCGAGTGCGCCGTTGCAGCCGTGGTTTGTGCATCGCATGCTCCCCCGAGAAGCCAGTCCGCCAGTCCACCAGTCCACCCGCCCACCAGCCTCAGACTCAGGCCCCCCTGCTTAACCCCGACCGCCAACGCCGAGGAGACACCCAATGCCGGCGGCCAGCGTCGGCGCGCGACGACGGGGAGCAGCCGAGCACGCGCGGAGGGCGGTCGCCAGTCGCAGGCGCAGCCGACGGCGGCGTCGACGAGCCGGCTCGGCCACGAAAGCTTCAGTCGCAAGCGCGCGCGCGCCGTCCAATGCCCGGCAATGCGGAGCGGAAAGGGGGGCTCGCCATTGGCAGAGGCGCGGCTTGGCAAGGCCGCGCCAAGAACGAATTGTCTGGGCGAGAGTCCGCGCGGCAGGCCCACCGTCGCCGGTGCAGATCCCAGAGCCGCAAGTCGCGTTGCGCGCGCACCACGGCCTGCGGCGAAACGTGCGACATGCGTAAGCCCCGGACGCTGCACGCTGCCGCAGCAGGTGACGGGAGCAATGCGGACGGCGGAGCGCGGTGGCGGCAGCTGGCCCCTGGCGGACGCGCCCAGATGCGTCCGCCGAGGCGCCGACGGGCGGTTGGCAGCACTGAGGCCTGCTGCGGCGCCAGAACGGGACGGTGGCAGGCGTGCGGGCAGGCGTCGAGCAGCGGCCGCGGGAGCCCGGCAGCGCGCCGTCTGCGACAAGGCTTGGTGCCGCCGACGCTGCCTATCATGGCGGCGGCGGCGAGCAGCAGTGCTCGGGGGCGGCAGGGATGCGGGCTAGGGCGGCTGACGACGCCATGGCCGGGTGTAGCCTTATTTCGATGGGCAGCCCCCAGCGCCCCCTCCGCGCTGCGTGGCCGCCGACGTTCCCCTCCACATGCGGCCTGGCTCGTCCTGACATGCCCAGCACAACCTCTCTCCACGCCCGTCGTCTGCTGAGGCCAGTCTAATAAATCTTCTGCCGGCCCTCTTTTCCCTTCGCTGAAGATGATGCTCCCCGTCTCTGCCAGCTTGTAATCGCTTCTCCTCTCCTTTTCCCATCGACTCCCCACACTCGCGGCGTCACAGCAGCCCACCCACAGCCCGCCCTGCACACGCATCCCTCCACGTAACCACCTTCCTCTGGCAGATTTCTTTCGAGTACATGATCAGCACGCGTCGGCCTGAGCATATCCCGCATCTCTGCATCTCCTAATCATTTTCCCGCGCCATCTCTGCCAACTATCTTTCTCTCATGTCTTTCCTGCCGTCAATCCGCGCGACGCTCTCGTCATTACTATTTTTCGCCGCGCTCGCGCCCGCGGACCTAATACCGTACATCGCCGACGAGGCCTACGACCACGGCGACTTCGGGTCGTACCCCTACCAGGAGTACCAGTCGTCGGCGCTCAAGGGGCCCCGCGTCAACATCCTCGCCACCAGCGACCGCTGCAGCGGCGGCGACGATGAGTTCATCTTCCTCAACCCGCGCGGCCGCCGCGTCGTGCCCGGGCCCAACCCCATGATCCTGGACCAGGCGGGCAACCTGGTCTGGACGCTCGACGGCAAGCCGTACGGCGAGACGTACAACCTCAACGTCCAGGAGTGGAACGGCGAGCAGTACCTGACCTTCTGGGGCGGCAACGACGCCGTCGGCGGCCACGGGCAGGGGTACTACTACATGGTAAGCTTGCCCTTGTCCCACACGCACTGCGGGGGGTCCCATATAGGGCGCTAGGCGAGTTGCACTGCGGCTGGGCGGGTGCACCCGCGGCGCCGCAGATCGGCTCAAGCACGCCATCGGGACCCGCGCATCGCCTCACCCACGCATCCCTCCTGTTTTCGCGTTTTGCTGACCCTGGCGCGGGCGATCAGTTCGACTCGACGTACACGCAGGTGCGGCAGATCTCGGCGGTCGGGCCCATCAAGGGCGACCTGCACGAGTTCCGGTTCACGGGCAACGGCACGGCGCTGCTGACGGTGTACGAGATCACGGCGGCCGACCTGTCGCCGATCGGCGGGCCGGCGCGCGGGTGGGTGTGGGACGGGGCGTTCCAGGAGATCGACCTGGCGACGGGCAACCTGCTGTTCACGTGGAAGTCGACCGACCACTACGCCGTCAACGAGACGTACCACGAGTACGGCAGCGGCGGCGACAGCGCCAGCAACCCGTTCGACTACTTCCACATCAACAGCGTCGACAAGGACGACCTCGGCAACTACCTGATCTCGGCGCGCTACACCCACTCCGTCACCTACATCGACGGCCGCACCGGCGCCGTGCTGTGGCAGCTGGGCGGCAAGCGCAACGCCTTCACCGACCTGTCCGACGGCCGCGCCACCGACTTCGCCTGGCAGCACGACGCGCGCTGGCACGCCAACAACACCGCCATCACGCTCTTCGACAACGGCGCCGAGGCCGGCCACTACACCGCCCCGCACTCGCGCGGCATGCGCATCGCCGTCGACCAGGCCGCCATGACGGCGCGCCTGGTGACCGAGTACGTGCACCCGACCGCCATCATCTCGTCGTCGCAGGGCTCGCTGCAGGTGCTCGCCAACGGCAACGTGCTGCTCGGCTACGGCTACAACGGCGCCTACACCGAGTACTCGGCCAACGGCGCCGTGCTGTGCGACACCCACTTCGGCGCCCAGTCGCGCTTCGAGAGCGGCGACGTGCAGTCGTACCGCGCGCAGAAGCGCCGCTGGACGGGGCGCCCCACCACCAAGCCCGACATCAAGGTCGAGGGCAGCAGCGTCTACGCCAGCTGGAACGGCGCCACCGAGGTCCACCGCTGGGTCCTCCAAGACGCGGATTACGCGGAGCTGGACGGCGCAGAGGCCGGCGATGGCGACCTGGGTGAGGCGTGGTTCCCCGTCCAGACGGTCGAGAAGGCCGGCTTCGAGACGGAGCTGCGCTTCGGCGTGAGCGTGAGGAGGTACGTGCGCGTGCTGGCGCTGGACAGGGAGGGGAGGGTGCTGGCCGCGAGCGAGCCCGGCGGCACGCGCATCGACGACGAGATCCGGAATTCGGTGAGTTTTGCCCTCTTTGATTTGGTGTGTCCGGAGTGGGAGGCTGACGCCGCTGCGCAGACGATGATCTTGGGCATGCGCATCAAGGATGGCGACGCGACCATTCTGACGTTCCTTGTGTGTGCCGGCATGGTGGCGACCGGTGTTGTCGTCATCATGGCGTGGCGGTCCCGCTTGGACAGGATCGCGTACGAGAAGATCCTTGATGAGGAGAAGGAGGATGTTGTTGAGGTGGGGGAGGAAGAAGAGGCGCTTTTGGATAGGCAGCATTGGCGTGTTGGTTCGTGATTTGGCTGGTTGCATCTGTTGTTGTTGTCGTTTTTCCAGCGCCATTTATACGGAGTACATATATAAGAGATACCCAGGTTATTTATAGAGAATGGAGATTTGATCAATCCATCCAAGCAGCCGGCGATTTGGGTGTTCTTTCCGACCGTCGAGTTTCTGACCGGGGTTGGGAAGCCGTACGAAGATCGCAACAGGTGAGGTAAGCGTCAAACCGAGCGAGACTCAGTCAGTCCCCTAGTGCGCTGACGGTCATTCTTTCACTTGAGAATATTCGGATGCACAACGTACGCAGTACAGACGTCGAGCCAGCCAACGCGGAATACAATGAAGGTAGGTTCAGGCTACGGGGATGTGCCACAGCTAATTTTCCAGTAAGGGGTTCGCTCCTCAATCATATTGAGGCTCCATCTGACCTATGTACAGAGTACGGCTGTCCTATCATCAGCGGTAACCCACCCACCCCGACCCATTTTAGGCCGTCGTCGCCTTGTTGTGCTTCAAAATCTTGGTATGAAGAAGAAAAGGAGAAGAGGTCGGAAGGGGCTTGTATAGGCGCTCCGGTCAGGGCGCAGACTCCTACCTACCGCACATAGGGAGCGGCCCGCTCTTTCCTATCAATGACGTAAGTCGCAGGGAGCAAGCCCGCGGTCACCAGCCCGTGGAATACTGTGGAATGGCGACGCCTGCGTGACTGTCGGTTGCGGCCTCTCGCATTGATCCAGAAGGCGGTATCGGCTCGACACTTCACCATCTCAAGGATCATCTAGGGTATTTAATACTTTCTTCGCCTCTCTTTCTTTCTCTAAATAGACCATATTCTCTCTAGATGGACCTAAAGATGATAGTTTGACGTGTTCGGCCTTTACTACATTCTCAATGTGTTCAACGGGCGTTCGGAGTGTATAAAGGCTCACGTCGTTTGTGTTCTAAAGCTATGTCTCCTCAGTGTTGTCGATGTTTGTCTCCGCGAGGTCAAAGCAACAACGCCAGTGCAACCTTTAATTTTGACTTGAAGTAGGGGTAACCACCGACGGGATGGTCAAGGAGATACTAAAGACGGTGTAGAAACAGCGGAAGACCCGGAGCTGTTACGTAGGATTAGCACAATGAGAGAGCTCGACGACCGTGCGTTTCTAATAGGAGTGCATAGCTACGCCGTAGTTTTCCGGAGGTAACCGGGTAGGTCATGTCAAGCTGAGGTAGTCTCGTTAATGTTGCTTCCAAAATCATAAAAGTTTCTCATGCTAACTTTACGGCAGTTAGAGGCAATGGTAGATATTTGCACATATCCCAATTCCTGTAGAATTGGCAGGTGGTTGTACTCAGCTACCCCATGTCAATCGGGCCGAGTCCCCCGGAAGTCGAACATCCGCACCGAAATAAAACTGCCCTAGAAGATAACTGTTTATGAATTAGCGGTGGATAAAACGGAAAAGATCTGACTTCTATAAGCGGGCCGAGTGCGAATAGCGCCGCGTTCTCTTCGTATACCTACAGAGGCTAAGTCTCTACTTCACATGAATCACTGCTGCTCATACGTCGGACGATAGGGGCATTTCTCCTCGCATAATTTCCATCGCATTCTGAAAATAGAGGGGGAGGACAGTTGTGTTGGGAAATAAAGGCTCCTAGCCGCTTTCTTTCGCGGTATATTTACAAATGACCAGAGTTCATCATCAAGATTCCTTCGGACACAACTTCGGGTTCGGGCTCTGCGCACCGTGACCTCATCTTGGTGCCCCACAATCTATCCGCCCACCCTAAAGTCTCCTCTATATGTGCTCTTCAAGCAATAGGAATGAAGCGGTTGGCCCATGGACCATCAATTCAAGCAACACGAGAAGCACATTCCCGCTAGAACACCAAGAGCACGACATGGAGCATCGGCAGGTGACGCGGCCACAGTAGCACTGACGCCTAGAGAAGACACAGACTTCCATTGGATACAATCTCAACAGGCTACTTATAAAAAGTTGCATGCCATCCTGCTAAAACACATCAAGCACCAATAGCTTTCCCTCCAGAAACAGAAACTTCACTTTCAAACACGCAACCCTCTCAAACCACAACAATGAAGGCTTTCTACGTCCTTGCTGCCCTTCTCCCGTAAGCTTCAAAACACCAGCCGAGTCCCTCCTTTATGCCCTCTTGGCCAAGCTGACTATCCTCACCCTTCAGGGCCGTCCTCGCCGACAAGTGGAACATGTGCGCATGCCAGCAGGCCAGCGGCAGCGCGACGCTCGTCGACAGCGCGACAGGTGCTTGCTGCACGAACGGCGGCAGCATGAAGTCTAGTATGACCGTCCGCCATCCCCAACAAAAGAGAAAATGAGACTAAGACGCTGTGAACAACAGTCACGTATACGGGGTCATACACCTCCCAACTACGCTTTCCGGGTAACTACGTGAGTGTTGTATCAATATGGCTCCACACACCCAGGCTAAACCGGAAATTAGTGCGTCAACTACGACAACAACCACGATGGGGATACCTTCTACAACTGCTGCAAGAGCAACGGTGCTGCGGACTCTGCTTGCATCAACTGGGCCTGAACGTTGTATCTTTTCCCACGTGGCATGATGTTCTCTGTATTTAAGAGCTTATGCACTCGCCGTCTTTTGTTTTGACGGGCAATAATTAATTGTCATTGAATGCAAAATACTTCATCCCGTCCCCTTATTTCCTCTCCAAATTCATCGAGCTCCATACAGCCATCCACGTACGCATCGCCGATGTACGTTGCGCACCCACCTCGTGTCTCATCGGCAGTCTCCTCGAACCGTAGGATATGCAACGGTCCACTGTTGTAAAACCCGCAGACGACATCCCCCGGCTCCATGTACGGCGGGCCCAGCCCAAGCCGCTTACCCTCGCGAGTGCTGAAGAAAGCTCTGCCGATGTTCCGCTCTATGGCCTGGTAACACTCTCCGATGAGCCCCTGCAATTTCCCGTTTATTCCCTTCTCTCGACATATTTGATGCAGACATTTTGACACCAGAGTGAAGATACGCGGAGTTGAGCTATGGGTATGTCAAATCCGCCAGAATCACCGCAGTACTGCTCTCTGACTGCTGATATGAGGCTGGTTATAACTTCGTTTCCAATATCCGAGTAGACACAGTCGGCGTCTGCAACCATGTTGCTTGCGTGCACACGAAGATAGTTGGGTGGCAGCGGCATGTCTGAGTTGTCGTGCATCGTGTCGCCATAGAGCACTTGCCGTGCAAGGACGCGGCATTGTCCCTCCCAATCGATCCAGGTCGCGACACTCTCCGGGTCCGAAACGTGGAAGCGGTCTTGTTGGAGACGGTCCTCTTGGACAACGCGATCAACGATGGCTAGGCGGAAGCCAGGAACTTCCAGGATCTTGTCTTCATCATCGTAAACGTTAGGGATGCGAGTTTGTTGACTGTGGCAGTTCCAACGAGAGAGTTGCTTTGATATTCCTGCTCGGTAATTGTCCCGCATGAAGTAGAAGGTCCTGTATGGCATAGGTGCAGCTAAGTCTATACACCATGATGGCTTCTCAGCCATTTCCCCTGGAACATGCGTTGATAATGACAGTAAGTCAAAACGCGTGTCGTACTTGAGGAGTATCTTGGTGAGGCGCATATAGGTCCTCCAACCATGATCGTGGTAGTTGAGAATCGGCATGATTTCTGCTTGCAGCCGCTTTTCCAAAAGCCCGAGGAAGCTCCAAATGCGATCGACTGGCTGTTTGGCTCCTTCGCGGTAGCCTTGTGACAATAGCCATGGCACGCCAAATCTAGGGCTGCTGTTGTTGTTGTTGTTCTGCGTCACAAGGTCTCTGAAAAGGCCAATGTCCTTGAACGGGAAAATGTATGGAAGCTCCCTGTTCTGCCTTTGCTCTTGCATGAACGAGTTGATGTCGAACGGGCCATTCTCTAAAAGCCGGTCTATCTTCGTAACAACATTAAGATCCACTGAATAGCGCCCGCACACAACAACGGCATGTTTGGCCAACACGGCTTCTTGAAATGTCCAAAGTCGATTTTGCCACTCTCTTTGCAGGATCTCCTGCAAGCCCATCCATACGGATTGTAGCCGGTGTTCGAGGGTGCCAAATGTAGGCTGCTCCCAATGGAAAGGGCACGTGAGGCTACGTCTTTCTAAAGCCTGAACAACAGTTGAAGCTTCATACATGAAACTGTCGGTATGCCTCCCTTCAGGCCCAAGCCATATGATGACGCGCGTGGCGCGCGCGAAAACGGAGCTGATCAGCCGAATTTGGGCCTCTCTCTCTTGTGGATCATTTTGGTTGATGCAAATGGCGTCGATCCATAGAGGGCGCAACGAAACACCAAATGTCTGTTCGAGCTCGAGGTGGTCTGGTGATGGTCGATGGTGAAAAATGTGTTTCAGCATGGCCTTTAAGGCTGGTGTAACCTGCACCGGTTCATTATTGCAGAAAATCGTCTCAGTCCGGCCCTCGCGGCCCCAGGCGTATGACACGGCGTCGAAAGTGGGGGTAGAGGAGAGGCTGAAGCTGCGTAACCTATACGCCACTTCATCATCGGCGCAAATGACATCCAGAAGGCGGATAGAGCTCCCAGGTAGATGACTGTAGAGCATTGTGAAGGTCTACAACAAATCTTTGATGGTTTGAGGAATGCGAAAGATAAGCTGTAATGAGAAACGATGCAGTTGCAAGGCTGCTTTAAGCTGGGCCAGATCAAGTTGCCACCCCCTCATCCCTCTCAGAAAACGAAACAGATCAAGGTTTGGGCCAGACGACACTTGTCGTGAGATGTGGCGCAAAACAGGATTTTCAATGCGTCAGCATGCATCTTACTTATGCCAAGACCATACATGGCACATGAGGATTGGTCCTCTAATCTTCCAATACTGTCAGGCCGGTGGTCAGTCCGATGATGCCAGCGTAGCAGAAAATCGCAGTATCCACCACAAAGAAACGGACACCATTGATTCAAGACACGTATTTGGTAAGATGTTCGACCCACGAATGTGCTCCTTCTGAACCTAACATCGGCCTCCGCTCCGACCGTCGGGCAACTCGTGAGGTCCTTACTGCACCAGGACACTCCTTCTCTGACCACCTTAGCCATCAAGTGCAGAGATTTGGCTTTCACATAGAAGCTTGGGGGGAACAACTATGCGGCCAACTTGAAGGCCGGCATCAACCTTTTGCGAAGTCTCATCCTGAAGTGTTCTCTTCTGCCTACGACTCCACAAATGCCACCCGACTATCGACGCGGATAAGATTCCGACTCAACACCACGCCAAGCATCGCGATCAGCACATCGCTGGATTTAACGCTGCATTGACCACCGAAGCCATGCATCCATCTAACCATGGACCGCAGCGTGAAGGGCGTGGCCAAGAATTCGGCGGAGCGTTGATCCCGGAAACCGACACGGCAGGCATGCCTCATCCCAGTTGGATGGTTCCCTTTCCACCCCGTTGGTCCAGGGTTGAGTTGGTAACGGCCGTTCCTCCCGGCTCCTTGGCTATGGCATCTCCGATTGCGGCACAGAAACAGGTGGTGCCATGCGGCACAGAGAGAGGAGATTATCACTCGGGTTCTTCCGGCGAATCTGTGCTGGGTCATTTCGGCGTCAGTTGTCTGCTCTGCGGCCTCAGCAGTGCTGAGATCCCCAGTCGGGATCCCGGGTAAAGTTCCAGTGTATCCACTCCCGGCAATGCTCTTGGTTTCGCCCGGCGCTTGGATTGTGCGAATCGAGTGGATGGCTTGCGTCTCTCAGACAGGCGGCGTTTGCTAAGAATATTAGGAGAATGAGGGGGGAAAGCCCCATGCGTAAGGCAGCGGCGCCGCTGAAGAAGGAGACGGACATAAGAAATTCAATACCCTTGATATAGCTGAAGCAAAGTTCCCAGCGTGGGAGAATAGCCAGGTACCTACTGTGGCTGTACCGAGCCATTGCCCCGGAAGCAGGGGAGCGACGCTTGACCTGCTTTGCCGCACGCCTCGACTCCGTACCCGCCACCGTGGTACGCCCGCTCGCATACTCCCGGATAGCCTAGGAGTGGGAACAACTCAAAGGATGGAACACCAGCGCGGCCAGCACGCTCAAGACACCTGGCAACTGCCGGAAACTCCCGTTCTCCGTGTCCGCTTGAAGGGTCGAGACGGAGCGCGTGGGACGTGTGATGGTAGAACACCAGCTGTCATCTTCTCCTCGGAGCCCCTTAAAACCCGACCGTCTGCGAACATCGGAGTTACGGTGTTGCTGGGCCCGATTCCAAGGCGGATTGTTTGCAGAAGCGATGCATGCATGGTATTACGCGCATCGCTATAGGGCTGGGTGCAAGCGAGTCACTGCCGATACTTGCTCCAGAACAACACCACCACGAACCACAGACAGACACGTCAGCGAGCGGACGTGCAGTCTCGCCATTCAGCGGTGAGCGATAAGATTGCAGCAGCTGCGAGCGCCAAAGCGGTGAAATGCATGTCGAACAAGTACCACGAGGTATTTCGGCCAGCGTCGAGGCGGATGGGCGGCATTATGCGCAGCGCTCCCTGGCGTCAGTGCGCGGCCTGGAGACACATCAGCAACGGCGGGAGGCGGGGACGAGATAGAGCGCGGCCAGACGGACATTTAAGCAGCAGACGTGGGCGGTCGTGTGCGGTGAGAGCGGAAAAGCCAGCCCCTTTAACTCCGCCAGCTCGCCGTCTTGGCGCGAGTGGCGAGCATCGCAATCTGACGATGGAGCGGACAGAGTTGAGTCTGTCGGAGAAGAGCCGAGCGCGCTCTGAGAGCCGCACGCGCAGGCGCACAGGCCGTGCAATCGGCTAAAGAGACGACGGCTGCCCGATGCGGCAAGGCGTGGATTTAAGGTCAGCGCGGTGGCTATTTGTGGCGGCGCGGTCATGTCCACCTTCGCGCTCCATTGGCGCAGCGATTTAGAGTGCTTCTATTTTGCAACGGCGAAATGATCTCTTCCTTCTTCGAGCGCTGGCTGCAATGCCGGATCGGCGTCGGCTAGTTAGCGAGCTCGCTGATTGAAACGGTGTGGAGTTTGCGTGCTTTGCTGGGGCGGATCGTCGACGTGGTGCTTCAGCTTGATCACGATATGGCCGTGACATAGCGTCCAGCCCGAAGACGACGCGAGTGCTCACGGCCGCCCCGCGCGCCCGCCCCCCGTCGCGCCGCTGCAATTTTTCCGCGCCTCGGAGCCAGCCTTTCACGTGCCGTCGAGCGCGGCAAGTTTCTTCCGCACATGCTCTGGTGCTGCCTCCACAACGGCGTCCTGGCGTCTGGCGTAGAGGCGTTCGTCGACTGAGGTCCCGTTTAGCATGAAACATTATCATGTCCGATCTTATGCCGATTCAGCAGCACCCGCCCGCGCACGCCGCGCCCGGCTGTGTTCTGTTTGCTTTTGGTGCGCGCAAGCGAGCAGCATGAACGATGGACGGCAGGGAAGGCGGCGAGCCTCAGCTGACTCCCAGCAGTGGCAGCAGCCGGGCGGGCGCGTAGGTAAATTGGGCACCTTATCGTGTGTATTGAGGCTGCAGTGCGCGCGCTCGTATCTGCCGCAGCACCGGTGCGCGGCTGAGCTGGACGGCGATCGTCTGGCTGCGTGCTTCGGGGACCCTCGTGGCCGGGCTCGCGCGATAATTGGCATTATTGGAGCGAGTGCGGCGAGGCGGGCGCTCCGCAGGGCGAACCGGCGCGGCGGGCGGGCTGCGCCTGCTGTCGTCAACGGCGGAGGAGGCTCTCGCACTGATCGGCCGCAGGCTACGGAGCAGGTGCGGGAGGCAGGCTGCGCTGGCGCGACGCTGCAGAAAGCGGACAGGTCGACACGCAGCAGCGCGGCGCAGGGCCCGGCGCGGCTGCTGGCGCCGGCGCGGTCGAAGGCGGAAAGCACAGCAGGGCAGCCTCTTCTCGAATTGATTGCAACGGTGCGGCCGTTGGCGGTCGTCAGGTAGCAATGGGCGATTGGGCTAGCGCGGCGCGCCGGTGGCCGGGGAGCTGCGGGCGTAATCCCTGACGAGAGGCGGGCCAGAGTGAAGGCACCCCGGCGCTGCACGCAAGGCCACAGCACAGAGCCCCTGGCGGCCCGCTGATATTGGAGGCCGATCGCTTCATTTCAGCGCGCTCGTTCTGGCTCCGCCTGTGCGCAAAGGGTCCGCGGACAAGAGACCAGCGAGAGCCTGCCAAAAACCCAACCTCTTGCTGCCAGCTCGCACCGCTCTCCCCAATTCCCGACGACACCACCGCCGCAGCTGCGAATCCTCCGCCGCCGCGCGCGCTCCCTCCCCGCACCCATCCGCGACCCCGCCAGCTCCGCCAGCACCGGCAGCTCCGCCTCCCGCGCGGCCTCACGAAGCTACGTCCGCGCACGCACGACCAGTGACGACGGCCACCTCGCGTCTCCAAGCCGGCGCCGCCTGCCCCCGGCTCCGAGAAGCCACCTACACCGTCCGCGACGTGCGCTACGCCTCGTATTACGACCAATTGGCCGCGCCAACGCAAACGGACACACAAAACACTCCCGATACAAACACCTCCGCCGCCAGGCCATTGCTGGGCAAGGACTGAAGAGCACTCTCCGCCAACACAACCACCGCAATGGAGGACGACAACAGGATATCAATCACCGTCTGCGGCGACGGCGGCTGCGGTATGGCCCTCTCTCCGCAAGCACGAGCTGCGAGCCACTCAGGTGCCCGCAATTAGAAAGCAACAACGGCCAGCTAACACGGGGCACGCAGGTAAATCGTCAATAACGCTGCGCCTGGTCCGCAGCGCGTGGACAAACGACTACGACCCCACCATCGAGGACTCGTACAGCGTGACGCGCACGATCGACGGGCAGACGTACTACCTGGCGCTGACGGACACGGCGGGCCAAGAGGAATACCGCGGGCTGTGGGCGGCCAGCAACCTGCGCAGCGACGCCTTCCTGCTGGTCTACGACATCACCAACCCGTCCAGCCTCGAGGCGCTCGAGTACTTCATGGAGATGATCGACATGGAGACGGACCAGCGCCTCGACAACGGCGCCGTCCCGCCCGTCAAGATCGTCGCCGGCAACAAGTGCGACCTGCAGTCCGGCCGCCAGATCAAGAGCGCGCAGGGTCTGGAGTGGGCGCGCACCCGCAAGTGCGGCTTCATGGAGACGAGCGCGCGGGAGATGGTCAACATCGAGGAGACGTTTGCTCGTAAGTTCTCCACCATCCCCCACACAAAGCCGTGAGGAAGAATCGCATCAGACTCCTAACGAAGGGCTTCCCCCGCAACTGCAGTCTTGGTACGCCGCGTCGTCGAAGCCCGCCGCATCCACGCTATGGGTAGCGCGTCCTCGGCCGCCCACACGGCCCCGCTCCCGAACCACCACGAGAAGCGCCGCATGTCCGATCCCGACGACGACGATGCCGCTAGCGGTGGCGGCAAGCGGAGCTTCTGGTCCAAGCTGAAGTGCTGGTGAGAACGTTGCAGCACCGGAACGATAAACAAAAAAAGGAAATGAGGAATGCCTCAACGTCCCTCTACAACCGCGACACGATCGATACACACCACAAAAAAAAAAAAGGATACCCCGAGATACCTCGCCCGGCATTGTGTGGTCTCTCTCTCTCTTTTTCTTTCCCTTTTATCCACTCACACCACGGTCTTCTTTTGCTGTTGCTTTTCGCGAACGGGAACTGCTTTTGCTGCTTGCCCGTGTTCGCCAACACCTTGTTCTTTCCTGGCTTTTCTGCGTTACCATGATATCCACTGGAGGCTTCTACAAAGCGTTGCTGGCGGGAGGGGTTAAGGTTTGCGCATACGTTGTTTTACTATCTGCTTTTTCCATCAGTTCGTTCATCTGCGCTTGACTCGCGGCGGCGGGGGGGATCCGGTATGCTGTTTGTTTTTTTTTTCCTCTCTTCATCACTGTATAGATACGGCGGAAGTGGGTTTCGTTTTGAGCGCTATTGCTATACTACCCGGAGCTCATTCCTTTTTTTCTCGTCTCCCTTTTTCCCTTCCATTGTACCAAACGCATGGGGAATGGCGTAATTCGACTGGGGGAGGTTGGGGCAAGGGAGGAACAGCGGAGGAAGTCCTGCCGGCCGCATGCGTGCGCGGCACCGGGCGGGTCGTGGCCTTCACACTGCAGAGCCTACTTCCTGCGTGGAAGGTTTAGAAGACGGAGGGATGGAGGGGTTAAGCGCGAGCATAGGTTGCACCGAGTAATATACCCTCCTCGTTTGTTTTCCTTTCTGTACAGTCTCAAACGGAGTAGCCGGCGAAGGGTGCCAAAAGGGCTGGAGGGGGAGAGGAAAACCTAATCGGGGAAGAGAGACGCATCGGGATGGGTTGATCACAAAGTTCTGTTTGGGAAAGACAGTCGGACGGCCGTTCATCAGCAGCAATTGACGACGAAAGGCTTGATGCCTGTAACCCACCCACACATGTTCCCTGCTCCGACTGTCCGTGCCTGTCGTGTTCCCTGTGCGTCGTCAAGGTCATTACTCGCGCACCTGCAACTCGCCAAATAACTCTATCGTCGATAGGGTTGCAAAACATGCGCAGCCGATGCTACGGCCAAATGAATGACACGAGAGGCGATCACCCATAAGGTTCAGAGGTCGAGATCATCGTCAATCTCGGCGGCGCGAACATCGCCATTACAATCACAGGCACGCAAGCGATGTGGGTTCGTGTTCGAAGTATTGATTTTTAGTCTCTCCCGGGTCCCGAATGGGCAAAAAAAAGCAAAATCTATCCACATCGAAGATATGGTAGTCCCGGTGACGTAGTCATGCCAAGACTTAAGCATGCAAGCGTGCTGATGCTTAGCGATGACCGTGGCCAGCAGAGGCTGTGGGTAAGGGCTTTTCTTTGGTCAGCGCGGTGTCCACCCTGCGTGAAAGAAGCCGTTTACGCAGAAAGGCAGCCACCCTTCGTGATCCGTCATCAAGGCCGTGAGAACCTATCGTGCTGTACAGGAAAGGAGAAAACAAGAAAGAAAAAAGGAGCCGGGGAAATGAGTCTGCAATGGTGACCAATGCCCAGCAGACTGATCAGTGAAGATCCGCAGAGCTTCCGAGCAGATAACAGGGGATAAGAAAAGAAAGGCGCTTCTGCGCGGTGGAAGACCACTTTGAGGGGTCTACACGATGCCCCAGTAATGCTCGACGCCCATGGTCTGATCGGTATCCGTCTTCCACAGGTCGTTGAAGGCAGAGAACACGATAAGGTCGTTTTCTCTGCCGACATACGCATCTTTGAGGGCCTGCACGGCCATGACGTGGTTCTGAACGCTGGGAACAGGTAGGTTGTTGCTGGTGAAGTAGTCCATAGGCAAGTCAGAGCCATGAGGCCAGCCAGACTCGGTGATGACAGTGCGATCCTTGCCACAAGACTTGGTAAGATGGCTCATCAGCTTGACGAACTTTCCAGCATCCGCGGGGTCGTTCCAAGATCCAGACTTGTCGAAGAAAGGATGAGCATTGATAGCGACATAGTCAGACGCCTGGCAGAGCGCTTTGCCCTCCCCTTCGAATACCCCAGGAGTCTCAACGGTCACGACGGGAACGCCGTAAGGCTTGAGCTCGGCCTTGACTGCATTGAGAGTATCCAAGAGTCCGTCAACAGTTGCCTCTCCACGATCGATGACCTCGTTGCCCACACTGACGGTATGGATCAGGCCCCAATCGCCGTCGAGGTTCTTGTTGACTGCGTCAATGATTGCCGAGGCCTCGCTAAGGGCGGCATCAGTAGTTTCGCAATGCCAGATACCAAGGAACAGCTTCATGCCCGGGTACTTCTTGACGGCAGTCATGACAGAGTCAAGCTGGCCACAGTCGGTGCCATAGAGGCGGATCATCCCATAATCGGAAACGCTATCGATGTCGTGGGCAACCTGGCTGGGATCCTTGCACGAGTGGTCGGCATTGTATGCGTTGTATCCAATACCATATCCATTGCCATGCTTGTCGCTAGCGCCAGCGGGAGTCGGAACAGGATACGAAGGCTCGCTGTATGCGCGCGAAGACAATGCGACAGTCTCGGTTGCCGGCTTGGGAGCGTGGTATGTGATCGAAGAGGAAGCTACAATGGGCTCGTACTTGCTGCTCGAAGTGCTGTCTTCTGAAGCAGAAAAAGCGATGTAGGTGATCGAAGAGGAGACTACGATGGGGTCATCCGTGGAGCTGGGAGCACTCTCCTGGGTAGAAGGGGCCCCAGTCTGGTGGCTCGGGGGCAGAGTACCGGGCTCCGAAACCATGATAGGGTTAGACTGGTAGCTGGCCTCGCTGACCTGAATCGGAGTCGCGGACGTAGTCTTTGGCTCAGAAGGGACGGTGGGGGCCGCGCTGGGAATCGAGTGGATCTCCGTCCAGGTCTTGGTGCCTTGGATATGGACGATGACAGCCGGCACGGTGACAGTGACCACGTCGGTGATGGTAACGATGGCACGCTCCTCAAGAACATGGCGAGAAACTGTCGACTGCGTCAGGATGTAACTATCCTGCCAGAAGAAAGAGCGCGGGAACTTACACTGAGGAAGGCCGGCGGCCAGGCCGAACAGGATCGCGAGGGCGACCTGGATGAAGAGTCCCGTCTTCATTTTAGCGATAGCAGTGAATGAGTGTGTCTGAAGTAGAGTTTCTGGTAGAACTGCGGAAGCCGGCCAGCGGCGTCAGCCTAAGAAACGAGAAAGTGAGCGAGAGGTGCGAAGAAGTAAGCGACACGGTGCCAAGGTGAGGAGCCAGCGGTGAAGATGGAGTATCTGGCAGGCGCGCCGCCCCGGCCTCCAGGATGTGTATTTGATGTGTGGGGGATCCAAAAAGCGAGACAAAGCTCACCTAGCTGTTTCCGAGGCGACTTGACGGCGCGGAATGTGGAATGCCAGTACGACAAACAGCGCACAGCACGCGGAAGGAAATGAGCCTCAGATCGCTTGCACAGCCGCAGCCCTTCTGGACCTTGGAGGAAAGGGATGCACAGTGACGCGAGTGCCAAGTGAGCTGGGCCCAGTGATGTTGCACGAGAGGCGGTGCGTCGGAGGAAGGCAAGGAGAGTAGGAAGAGAAGCAAAAGCGCAGGGAAGTCGTAGGAGCGGCCCGCGACTAAAAAGAGTGACGACGAAGAAAAGCTGTTGAGATCTTCGCGGGCCGAAAAGAAGGTGTTGGAGGAAAGAAGACGGGCAAGCGGGCGAGCTACTTGATGTTGACAAAGTCTTGGCGCGGCGCGCACGCGAGGCAAACTGCCAGGCTGACGGCCACCGCCGCAGCCATAGGGCGGCAATGACGTTGCTGCCATATTACTAGGAAAGGCTAGGAAAGGCAAGAATTCGAAACTATCGAATCCGTGTCCGCGCGGTCTAGCGCGCCGGTTGAGAGCCGCATTCTGGAAGCAAAAGCAACACCGTCGTCGACAGCATATCTGGTCCGCTTCTGCTATTTCCTGAGCGGCCCTGCCGGTTGGCCATCGCAAGAGCAAGCCTAGCAATGTCAGCAACTGTGGCCACGAATCTTCTTGCATCACTCGATCTTGCTCTGTCCAGCTGGCCACTCAAAACACCACCCACGGGCGTGGACGAGCCAAGTCTTTCTTCACAGATCCCTACAATGCCACGCGCCACCCGCATAGACCTTGGTCTCGTTCCTGGAGGCCGAAATGAGTCTTGAGAATGAGGCAATTGCAGCGCCCACGCAGGAGCCACTTTCCCACGTCAAGTGGTCATGATGAACAACTCGCGCCTTCGGTGGCGGCAATCCAAAGATCTCACCCAACCACGCAAGCGGGGATGGCCGTCAAGCGTGTTGCCGGCAGGACTGCGGGATGGAAATGGAAACGTAGCATGATGTTGGAGAGTTGAGGTTCGGCAAGGGCGACTAGGAAGCAGTTCACGTGCCACTGCCGGGGGTTCCCGCACCGTTGAAACGCTCAAGCCACGACCCCGCGCTTTTGACGGCGCTTTTTAACTGGTCAGAACTGTGCACCTCCAAGCCCTTCGCTGATTCTGAAACCCATGGTACAGAGAGCCTCCTGAAACAACGCACACCTTTCCTGGGCCAAGAGTCTGTGCAGCTGCAAGGACCCTCGACTTTAGCACGCGACATTGTCAAATGACAAAGGCTTTGCACCCTCTACAATGGCAAGGATGGCTCAGAAGAGCGTGCAGATAGAATAGGATTTCCGATGTCCTATCCTTGCCTGGATGCTTCCTGAGTGGGACGTGATTCCAATGGCAGGACTCGAAACAAGAGCTCGTTCATTCTGAGCCTTTCCTGTAGAGTGCACTGATAGAGTCTTCGGAGTAAACTCTGGATAGCCGTCAGCAAATGCTTCTCTCAAGAGGATAAATGGACATTCAGAAACTCTTGAATTGTTTTATGGGTCTTGTTGGCTATCTACCCATTGCCACAGCCAACAGGTAATGCTCTCTCGCCCTCCCATGAAAGCTCGTGTCTACTATGTAAACTACAATCTCTGTCCCAGTACACGCTTCAGTCTTGCAATCTTTATTTGTGCTCTGAGCAATTATCTGAGATCATGACCCCCTCGGCGCATCTGTCAGAGGTACATACTGTACACCGTACAGCTTCTTCCTTTCAACACTGCCATCTTTTTTCTTGTCGACAACGTAGATGTGTTGCATGTACCCTTCTTCTACCGGTACAAACAGTCTGGTATCATCAAATCAGCAGCTATCCTCAGGTCTCTTGCCCTTTCACAAGCAACCCTGCGACCGGGCACTCACCTTCCAGGCGCCTTCAGTTGATCCACCAGCGTCTGGTGATGCTCCGCCGCCGCCGCTCCCACGTGAATCGCATCATACGGCGCCTCGTCCTTCCAACCCAGCCTCCCGTCCGCCTTGATAAACTTCACCGTGCCGCTCTCCAGGAGCTCCCTACCCTCGGCGCTCTTTCCCATGTTCTTGTTGGCCAAATCAACCAGCGGTTGGATGTGGTCGACACCGACAACGGTGCCGTCAGGTCTGATCAGCTCCGCCAGCACGTGCGTAAGGTACCCGGAGCCGCTACCTATGTCCAGAACCTTCGCGCCGGGATTCAGGAAGGGCAGCAGCGACTCGCATGCCGAGGCGTGCATGTGCGGGGCGGAGATGGTGGCGCTGTGGCCGATGGGCTGCGGGGAGTCTTCGTAAGCGCGGGAAGGGGCATAGTGGGCGCGGTCAACCTAGGAGCCGAGTTAGGACTCGTGCATGCTGGCAGCAAACAAGATATTAAGATTTCGTTGAGCGAAGACGGGGTGTTGGGAGGGGGGCCCACGCACGCCGAGCATGGCCTTCTTGACGCGGTCGGAGCTGATCAGGCCGTTGGCAGCCATGTTGCTGACCAGCTCCGAGTTCGAGGTGCCCGAGCATGCCCACGCCATCATGAGACCTCTGCGAGGGTTCAAGCTTCGGAAGAAGCTGCGGAAGTGGGGCGTGAAGCACAGAATGATGTCCGAGAGGACAAGCGCCTGGATCAAGAGCTTCGTGAGGATGGCCGTGGCGAATTCCGATGCGCAGTGCTGCAGTCGACGAGGGTGGAAATATCAGGCCATAATAAACGCGTGAGAGCTCGAGTGGAATGTGGAGGAAGACGACATGGAGCTTCCCCGTGCCGCCCCCGCCAGTCGACGCCAAGGCGACGTCATGGCGGAAGCGGAAGCTGTCCCGCACTTTGCACTTTGTTCTCCACCACCGCCAGCGCACCCCTGTGCCGATCAAGAGCTGCCCAAAACTCCCGCGCAAAACAAAACACCAACCATGCGACACACGCCCGCCAGCAGCACGCGTACGCCTAATCGTAAAACCCTAACACACCCCTCGGCAATGGACGACAGCGCCCTCGGCGACGCCCTCTTCTCGCCCTCCAAAGCCGCCCAGCAGCGCGCCCAAGCACACGACTGGCAGCACGTCGAAGCCTGGCTGTCATCCCTGTACCCGAATTGCACCCTTCCCACGTTCGAGCGCAACGACGAGACATTGAAGGCCCTGCTGGCGCTGGCCGCCGCGAACGAACGCGCCGATGAAGAGACCGCATTGGTAGAGGCATTGGAGGAAGAGGTCCGGCACGAGATGGACGAGGTGAGAGCGCTGGACCACCGCGTCGCGGAGCGTCGGGAACAAATGCTGACGGGAGTCTTCGGACAAGGCAGGCGTAGCAACAGCAGACGAGCAAGCAGACAAGCAGCTTCTCGACACCATCGCAGCCAGCCTCACAAGCGACGGCCGCCAAAGCCTCGACGCGCTCGCCCGCCTCTCCACCATCCTCAACGCCCCGTCCCCGGACCCAGAAACGTCCGCAACCCCTCCCCACGAAACCCTCGGAGCGCCCGCTGACGCGCCACCCACAGACTCGCCCACGCCCTCCTCGCGCTCACCACCCACCAAGCCCACCTGACCACCCACGCCACCGCCCTCACCACCCTCTGCACGCTCCTCGCCCGCGACCTCGCCGCCCTGCAGCAAACCCTCCACACCGCGACCTCCGCCCCAGCCCTCGCGCCGCCCGCCCCCTCTCTCCCGCGCCAGACCGCCGACTACGTGCGGCAGACGAAGCAGCTCCTCCCCAAGCTCGACGAGTACGCGACACGGCTAGCCGCGCTGGGGGCCGCGGATGCCCCCGCCCCCTCCTCCCCCAAGCACACGCGCACCCGCAGCGCCGCCGCCGCAAGCAAGCCGCCCAACCCGCTCGCCGCGCCGGGCGGCGGCTCGCGCGCCCTGGCGTCGGCCGCCGTGCCCGCGTCGACGGCGCGGCTGGAGGCGCTGGCCGCGGCCGAGGCCGAGGTGGCGGCGCTGCGGGCGGGCGTCGCGCGGGCCGAGGCGCAGGTGCGCGCGTTCGGGGACCTGCCGGCCGGGCGGGAGGAGGCGGTGCGGGTGGTGCGGGAGAGGGAGGCGGTGCTGGCGGGGCTGCGGGAGAGGAGGGACGGGGGGTTCGAGGCGCTGGTGGGGTGATTTTTTCGGGCTGGGTTGAGAAGGGGAACGGTGGGGCTTTGAGGCTAAGGGTGTGGGGTGTGGAAGAGGAAAGGGTGGGGCTGCGTGGCGGTTGTGTTGGACGGGAGGGAGAGAAGAGGAGGGAGGAACATGGATTAGAGAGGGCGTGAAGAGGAGGAAGATGACGATATCAGGACTTCCTGGCTTATAGGAAGCGCTTGGGCATCTATGTGAGCTCTTAGATATCAGACAGGTTTCAAGTAAACTGTCACTGCTTAGTTTCTGCCTGGAAGACCGTTCAACTTTTGAATGCCGCAGGCAAGGAAGGGCGCAGACTCAGTCGTAATGGATAACTTTATATTCACGGGCTAGTTGAGCTTAGTCATGCAACTCGTGCGACGAATCAGTAGAGGCTTGTAGCTCTCATTTTTTGAGCCAGCTCTGTCAAGGGCGCAGCGAGAGGGCGTGGTTGGGGGCCAAAATACGCTTCACGTGCACAGAGCCTTCAACTTTTTGAGGCCCTTCAAAAAAGGGCGCAGTTAATTAAAAATAGAAAAAGGCGGAGGTTCGCTCCTACGCGTCGGCACGCCATGTCTCTACAGTTGAGCCTATTCTTGGCTCCTACTTAAGTAGTGGCCGTTGGGGGCCAGCATTCGAGATAGAATAAGAGCCAAAAACGTATCTTGTGATTGTGCAGGGATTTCGACTCTGACTCTACGTACACCACTGCAACTCCATCCCGCTCTCACTCTACACAGTTCCACACAGACCCTCCCGCCGCCTTCCGCCTTCCAATATTCATAATTTTGTTTTTCGTTTGTATAATCCATCCCGCCACCTATCATCCCCTACCTCCTATTCTTGCCAACCCCTCCATCCCTATATCTTCCTCCAGGCTCACCATCCTTTTAAGAAAGCAGAGCGTAAGGGAAGGAAAGCAGAAGAAAAAAAAATCAAAAATCAATGGGCTTCAGGGGGATTCATAACGGATCGTACGCAGTAACAAAGGAAAATCTCTACCTCTCCTGCTCCAACTCAAAACGATTCTACTGCTGTGAAGCAGTGGTCGTATTGAGCTTACTCGAGAACGATGTCTAGTGCGAAATCGAGTTACGGGGGTATTCACCCGGCACGTGCAAGTTGCTGACACTGAAATCGGTGTCATTGCGCGTGCCTTGAGGTCTTTTCGCAGATGCGTTTCCGTTCGCAGCCTCGTTGGCTGCTGCTGCGCCTGCGAAGATCTTGGCTGGGTGGGCGTCATGAGCCATAGTAGCCGAGGCGACTTCCGGGGCTTCAGAGTCCAAAGTATCGGCGAGGGACGAGGTTCTCGTACTCGTCTTGTCCGTGCTAGGAAAAGAGACGGCGGCTGCGGCTGTTGTGCCTGGCACACCATCGGTAGGGCTCCAGGGTTCTTCGTGATTATCCTTCGGGGCACCATCTTCATGGATGATATTCCTCTCCTGCTGCCCCCTATATGCCTCAGCTCCCAGCGCACCAGCTGCTGCACCGCCCGCCGCAGGTGCCAGCCAGTTACTATATGTAGTTGTGCTGTTGTGCCTTATAAGGTCAGGCTCGTTCGGTGGGTAGGAGGAAATCTGGGCGGGGTATACCTGCTGAGGCTGAGGCTGGTAAATGTGCTGTGCCTCATACGGGGCCTGAGTCTGCGCCGGTGGGTGTTGCTGTTGATAGCTTGCTTGTCCGTGGTCGGCTACAGGGGCGAATTGTTGCTGCTGAGGCTGGTACTGCTGCGACGAACCGTAGTACGTGGACGTTTCGGGCTGCTGGTGCTGCAGTCCTCCGGCAGCGGTCGTCAAATCATGATCGGCTTCAGAGCTTCCACTAGATGGCGAAAGTGGAGCTTGTAAGTGACGGTTGACCGTGAGATCCGAAGGAAATCGCCCACCTGGTTGCGGTCGCGGTGCAGTCGGATGCTGTTTGATGGCCACGTCCAAGTTCTGTGCCGAATATGGCACATCATCCGCTTCGTTGTCGTCCAGGCCATCACTGCTAACCGACTGCGTGCTGCCTGCGCTGATACTGCGAGAATGGTTCCGTACGAATGCATTCCTCTCTTCACCGCTCTTCTCGGTAAGGTTCTTGATGTCGTCGTACCATGCCATCATCGTATCGTAGGACTCGGCACGGAAAACCCAGGTGTGGCCACGATGCATGGAACCAGCTTGCCGACCCTTGAGAATAAACTTGTGCGAAGACGATCCAGGTTGAGAGTGCGTGCCAAGCTTCTGGTCCGGGAGGTACAGAGACATGACAGGAGGTTGCGTGTAGATGCGGTCCGCGGACTTGAACTCGTGCAGGTGGGTCGGCGAAAGAACGTACCTAGACAAGTGAGTGGGGGCATATCGAAAGGGGATATGGCAAGCACGTACCATCCAGGGGTATAGCTCTTCAGATATTTGCTCTTGCGCTCCAACATGCCAGCTCTGATCTCGGCTGCGGCCGGGTGATGTTTACCAGGGTACTCAATGTCCTCGATGCGTCGCAGGGGTGTTCGCGGATTGACAAAGTGCGGGTCATGCTCGACGAATTGGGTCCACTCTCCATCCTTCGGCATGGAAATTGGTCCCGCACGGAGCCTCTCAATCGTGTTGTAGGCCTCATCAGCGTCGCGCTTCAAGATACCGGCCAGCGCGCTGTAAGCCTTCTGGATCTCGCCAACTACGATAGACTCCAGTTCCCGGCCGGAGCCCTCGAGATTGAGGTAGGCCTACCAAAATAACATCAGCAAACAGAACCGTGGCATCCCTGGCGCACAACTCACCCTGTGGAGATAATTTTCCTCGTCGATCTGCCTCTCAATTTGGCGATCCACCGCCAATCTTACCACAAACGGATCGCCCTTACCAACGACGGCTGAAGGATCGACGTCGACCGCCGCAAGGGCATCCTCGAGGTGTGCCACGGCTTTACGAGTGTTCTCCTTCTCCTTCTCGACCGAGTTCTTGAAATCACCCGACAGTGACTTGATTTCCTTGATCTTGCTCCCGAGATCGGCCCTCAACCCGCTCAATTGGGCAATGACATCAATCTCAATATCCCGCGCTTTGTTCGCCTCGACAACCGATTGCTTGTGGTAGTCACGGAGTATCCGGTTCGCCTCGTTGATGCCGCCGTCGGTCAGGAACACAGAGGGGGCGTTCGTGTTGTTGACGACGTTCGACACCTTCAGCAGAGCTTTGGCGCGCGTCTCGTACGAGGTTTGCACCTCGCGGAAGTAGGTGATGAGATCTTTCAGAAGCTTGCGCCACGCTACCGGTGGGTCAGCCCACAGCCACATACACGACGCGGCAGGTACGTACCTTGGAAACGATTGACCAGGATGTCGGTCGGGGTGCCGGTGGTCGGCACGGGCGTCTGGAAGACGTTGTTGAAGCTGTTCGGGTCGGTGGTGTCATCCTGCATGGGCACGCCCTTGATGCTGCCGGCGCGCATACTCCGACGGCTGCCGCTGCGCTTCAGGCTGCCCTTGCGGCTCACGGAATTCTTCTTCTTGAGGGTGCCGCTGCGCGAGACGGTGCCGCCGAGGGAGCGCTGCGAGGCGCGCGACGAGGAGCGCTGGATGGTGTCGCCATCGAGGATGGAGGAGCCGCGCTGGCTGGCGTCGAAGTCCTCGTTAAAGCGGCCCACATAGTGCTGGCCGAGCGACTGGCCCAGTGGAGACGCGTCTGCGGGGTGCGCTGGCGTGGTCGCAAAGTCAGACGTTGCCGACGTGCCGTAGCCACGGGCCAGGTGGTCGGCCTGGGGCGTGGGCACCGCGTTGTAGGCCATTGAGGCGGATGCGGCGCGGGCGGGCGAGAATTGGGCGAGGCTGCGAATGCGACGCTGGGCGAGGTTATAGCAGGCGCAGGGACAGCAGCCGGGGCGGCGATGACGTCTGGTGCTGGACGGGGCGGCCGGAGCCTGGAGCGCGGCAGTGGTGCGTTCGGCTGAAAACGCTGGGGCGCAGCTGACGGATCGGGGCGGTGGCAAGTTGCGCGACAACAGCGGTCACGACTTGGCAGGCAGCGTCGCGGCTTAAGAGAGCTTGCAGCTGGTGATAGGAGAGCTTGGGGGCGCAGCAGGGAGAGGGCATGACAGTAATTTGATATGGCGATCTGCCTGCGCTACCGCGGCCCCAGCAGCGCCTGCGCGCCGGCCGCGCCCGTGCGCATGACGTATTTGGTGTGCTCTCCACAGCTGCCCGCCCAGCTCGACTCGCCCAATGCGGCGGCTGATCGCCCGCACAGCTGCACGATCCCAAGCTGCCAGGCCCTTCGCGTCGTCGCCCGCTGCCAGGCCCTCATCTGACCCCAACGGAGCCCGCGCAGCGCAGATGCAGACGCCCAAAGCGCCTCCAAATTGCGCCAGCGCCCAAGCGCATTGGCTGCTCGGCTGTTCATCTCCGCGCGCGACGCCTGAACGCCATCATCTACGCGGGTTTAGTACCACCTCTCTGCTCCCTATCGAGCCACCCACGCCCAACCCGGGTCGCGCTATCTCCGTGCGACGCGTGGGCGTCACCAGAGCGCAGCCGGCTCGATAACGGCCGAGTCAGGGCGATGACGACAGCGACAGAGACGATCCGACCGCATGCGAAGTTCCGCGCCGGAGCAGGTTCTCGCGGGCAAAAAAAATCTTGCTGGTCCCTGCCGCCGCGCCTCGCGGGGGGCGTCCCGCGCTTTATAGCTGCTGCTCGGCGCATGTGTGGTCGCTAGCGTTCCCCTCGAGTGCTGACCAGCTCCGTATATTTGCTCCCGGCTGGCGGGCCGTCGGTCGGCTTTGGCTGGCGGCCCGGCCGCGTTCATCATGCGCGCTGAAACACGCCGCATCCAGCAGTCTCTCTTATTCGCCTACGGCCTCGACGCTGCTCACCACCTCTTAAGCTTAATATTAAGAACCACCCCGACCCCCGTCGACTGCTCTCTGCATGCCGGCAAAAAGCAGCAGGCGGCTTGTCGCCTCTCCAGGTAGATTGAACTGCATCTTCCCTCCCGGGCTTGGCGTGCCGCTTTCGGCGTCGAGCAGGCCAAAACATCACGATGCATGCTCCGGCGCACACGGCCAAGCGTTCGTTTTGACACAGAGGCCCTGTGGGCACCTCTGGCTGAATCCTGCGCAGGCTGAAGAGGAGGCTGTTGGCCGTATAGCCGGAGGAGGACGCCGTCTATAAAGCAGTGGATTTGTCTCTGGAAACGGAGCAGTTTGCAGCGACTCAGCTGATTGACGCTTTCGTTGAACATGAGGTGCTCTGCCTTTCTCCCTGCATTCTTGGCTACCACGGCATATGCACATGCCATCTTCCAGCGCGTCTCTGTCAATGGCCAGGACCAGGGCTTGATGACTGGCGTACGCACGCCCACCTCCAACAACCCTATCCAAAATGTCCAGGACCAGAACTTCGCCTGCAATTCAGGGTTCAGCTCTCCAGTCTCTTCCACCGTCATTGATATTCCTGCCGGTGCCAAGGTCGGCGCCCAGTACCAGCATGTCATCGGTGGTCCGCAGGGCTCTAACGACCCAGACAATCCGATCGCTTCAAGCCACAAGGGTCCTGTCATTGTATATCTGTAATGCTTCCCCCGGCAATGTGACGCGCGAAACAGGTCTGACTCCACATTTCTCCAGAGCAAAGGTAGATAATGCTGCGACAGCCAGTCCGAGCGGTCAGAAGTGGTTCAAGATCTACGAGGAGGGCCTGAACGGCGGGAAGTGGGGCGTGGACACCCTGCTCCAGAACGACGGGTGGGCCACTTTTACCATGCCATCGTGCGTCGCTTCCGGCCAGTATCTCATGCGCGTCGAGGTGATTGGTAAGTGATCCCCGCGGCGGGCGCGCGCGGTCGTGACCCGCATTGCCTCCCGTCCCGCGCCCGTTCCACAGAATATTCCGGATCTGCTGGCTGACGTCGATCCCTCTTTCACCTCCCCACAGCCCTGCACGGCGCCTACACCCAAGGCCAGGCCCAATTCTACGTACGTCCTCTGAGCCCCAGTCTCCTGCGCCCGTCTCCGCTTCCTCGGAACCCTTAACACGCCGCTCTTATAAGAGGGTTGGAGTTGCTGACGCCTGATCCTTGCAGATGGCCTGCGCGCAGATCAACGTCACCGGCGGCGGCTCTAAGGCTGGTACCACCGTTAGCTTTCCCGGTGCCTACAGCGCCAGCGACCCGTACGTGCTTTCTTCCCCCGGTTATGTGGAAATTTACCTCTTCCTTGGCCTTAATTATCATGCACATGGAACAGAAAAAAATCATTCGGCCAATATTTCTTAGTGCGCCTCGTCACTGCTTTAAATATCCCTGCACTTTCCCCCTTTTGCCCCTTAACCCCTTTGGTCTCCTTTCCCCACCCCACGCAACCTATTCCCACGAGCGTACTTTCTTTTGTAGCTCTCTCTTGTTTTTTTTTTTTTGTTGTTGTTGTTGTTGTTTTTCGATCCTCGCTTGCAACCTCCCGCTAACGTGAAATTTAAAGTGGCATTCTTATCAACATCTACGGCAGCTCTGGCAATCCCGACAACGACGGAAAGTCCTACCCAGTTCCCGGCCCGGCAGTTCTGACCTGCTAGATAGAGAGGTTACTGATCACCGCGCAGCAATCTCCATCACTTCTCTTCTGATAGTATATGCGGAATTTGTGAGATTCGGTTTTCTTGGTGGTCTGTCTCTCCCGCCTCGTTGTACATATCACGTTACTCGAAGAGATGGGATGGCCGCATTTAGTACGCATGAAGCAGACCGAGTCCACACGAACACAATCTTCCTTCTACATTTTGTCATGAAAATCCGGGAGAAAGGCCCTTGCAGATGAACAGCAAACAATCATGCTCCGGCTCCACAACGCCGGACTGATCCAGGCTCACCACCATCGTCCCTCTCCATTCCCATACCCGTCCCGTCCATTTTATGCACTACATCCTCCACCTTGTGCACCGTAACATCACTCTGCCGCCCCGGAAGTTCGTGGACTGGCGAGTTGGGGATTGATGCCAGCTCCGGCATGATCTGCTTGCCACCAGATTCCCCAATTTGGGCGCCTCCCACTTCGATGGCTTGCGTTGAAGGGTCTAGATTGATGTCTTGTGCCAGAGCAGCAACGCGTAGACGGCCTTTCTTGCGGCGCCAGAGGAATACGACGCATACGAGGGCGAGCCAACAGAGACTCCGGCGATGGCAGCGTTCTTCGGTGAAGAGGTTGAGGATGAAGATTCGGGGGAACGTAGTCTGCGATTCAGTCGGATAGGTCATCCGTGGAGGTTCCCAGGCCCTGCTGCCTCCGGATGTAAATATGCTCCCCTATCGCCTTCAGACATACCTATGGGGAAGATGGTGACACTTCCCTGCGCGCGTGGCGAATAAGATGTGTTCACTTGTGCTAGAGAGGAGTTCCGCCGCTCGTTGTCGACAACCAAGTACGCTTCTTGAAGAAGTGTGCTCTCCATTTTGTATTGTGATCTGTTGGTAGCCTTCCGAATGTGGAAGTAGCTGGTCGTATTCTCGTAGTATGAGTGGCCAATCTCCAGGTTGAATGCGGCGTATGGGAGTAATATTGCTGCAGTATTCGTACCTGATTGATTAAGGTCGTTTCCAAATTCAAAAGTGATGCTGGCATTGTAGTCTTGCAGCTTCTGGCGAGTTGTGTCATTGATGAGATAGAAGTTTTCCTCCGAGGGTCAGAAGACACAATTGATCGAACTCCTATCATCAAAACTCTGGTCTATCCTTCAACTCGCACAGAGAACGAGTTGGAAAAGCCCATATCTTCCTTGAAACGAGCGCGCTCAAGTAATATCTATCCACAATACCCACCAGAATTTGCTTTTCCATGTGGACGACATTGTCTGCTTCGCTATGATTGGAGTGAAGAGTGCCGAACCGGTAAATTCCGCTGGCATGTTTGTAACCCAAACCACTTTCCATCTCGAGAGTAGAATCCAAGCATGTCCCAGGTGGATGACGCGTGTCCCATGAACCCAGGGTTGCCGCTGTCTGTGCCTCGACTCAATGCACAGTTGGCTAGGTCACTCGATCTACGTGCATCTGCCCATAGAACCCAAGTTATGTGGCCTCTGGTTGATGGCAAGACTCGGAAGCTTGTGGAGGTGTCCCAACACTCATCCGCAAGGTGGACCATTTACCATCGTTCCAATGCCAAGAATCCGTTGTGATGAATACGAAAGGCTGCGGAATTTCTGATGCCATGAGGTCGTGTTCCGAGATCGAAATGCCTGGCGGGTCAAACGTTGGTACTCAGACTCTCTTCAAGCTGTGTTCGCATGTTTGAGAAGGGCAGGGCATTCAGGGATGATCGAATGCTGGGAGTGAGGAATTGTTTGAGGGAGGTGAAGATGAGAAGACAAGGTGTCGGCACCAGGCTACCACCGACGTTACCTAGAGTAGATCGGAGCGAAAGGGCCTATAGAGAGGAGATATGCAGACCCCTGCAGAAGACGAACTGTCTGCCTGACATCAAGACGCGAATCGGAGAAGTGAGTGCAACGTTTCCAGGATTGAAGACACAGCAGCTCCGCTACACCGTACAATCAAACATCGGCTCGGTCCGATGACACATCCTGAGTTCGAGTGAGATTGTGTAGCGGGGCACTCTCGGCCATGTCAATTCATGCCCCATGTCAGCAGACAACAGCTGAATTCCGTACAATATCATGCGATCTTACAGGTGATAGTGAGGCTAGATGCACTCCATCCAAGGCAAGCGACGGAACACGATCAAGATACGACGGCGACAGCTGCTGTATAGGCCACAAGTGTCGCCTGCAGTGAAGCAACGAAAAGGGGTCAAAAATAGCACAAGCACAGCTTAGCGAGATGCGGTGATAGGCTGGATGCAAGTGGGACTGCTGATGGTGGCGCCGGGGAGAAGAGCCGAATTAAGATGGAGGTACGGGGCCGGTGAGGAGAAGAGCCGGCGCGCGGGAGTGACGCTGCAGATGGCACGGATGATGCAAAGGCGGAGACGACTTGATGGCGGGGGGCGGTGGCGATGGAGGAGACGGCGAGACGGTCGAGCCAATGGGGCGCTGAGGGGGTACGAGGCGGAGGGAGCGCGTGGGGAGGAGCGCGAGGCCATGTGATTTCCGGGCGCGATAAGCGATAAGGGCGACGGTGCAGGCTGCCCCCGGGCGCGATGCGGGCAGCCGCAAGGAAAGTCCGCCAGTCCAACGCCCCAGCCACGCCGTCCAGAGCCGCCGCCGCCCAAGCCGACCCATCGCGAGCGTCCGACCCGCACGTCGAACCGCCCCGGCGCCCCGTCTGCCAGCCCGTCTCGCCACCGCTGCAAAGCGAGGGAGCCTCCGCGAAACAAGGGACGCCCGCGCTGACGTCGTACCCCGCCCAGCTATTGGCAGACCGCCCTCTCACCTCACCACGCATTCGGTCACCCGAGAGCGCCGCTGCAGGGCTTGCGCCCACCTCGAACAATGGCGAACCCAGGACCGCGCTCGCCCCAACTGATTCCCTCCACCGGCTCCAGCCCCAGCGTCTCGCACCGCCAGAGCTTCGCCGACAATCTGCGCGGCATGCCAGCTTCCCCGCGCGCCTCGCGCCAGCCCTCTCTGTCGCAACAGGCCTTGCAGGACCTGCTCAACAACCCGCCCGTCGGCAAGAACAACCAGAACAGCGCTTTCGCCGGTCGCGACTGGCGCTCCGTCAAGGTCGGCGAGATCATTGACCCAGAGCTGGTCCGCTTCGTCGAGATAGACACCAGCGTTGAAGAGGCCACAAATGTGAGTCCGCACTGCGGGGCCCCGCCTTTCGCATTCACACCACCGTCCCGCGCGCCCACGTACTGATCGCGATCCAGGTCTTGATCTCCTCCGGCTCTCCCAACGTCGTCCTCCTCCGCGAGAACAAGGAGTCCCACGCCGCTATTGGCACCTTCGACTACAGCGACCTGAATGCCTATCTTCTGCTCGTCGTCGGCCTCGCACGCCCTGAGGCCTCCGAAATACAGTCATTCAACGAGCTTGCGGAGAAGGGTCGCGAGGGAAAGCCCATTCCTCTGAAGGATGTCAAGGACTTGGGGAAGAAGGAGCCCCTAATCACCCTCCCCCACAGCGCCAGTCTCACAAAGGCCGTGGAAATCTTTGGCAGCGGCATCCACCGGATTATCATCGTCAAGGAACATTCGTCGGATGTGATAGGCATTTTGACCCAGCTGCGCTTGACGGGATTTTTCTGGCAGAATGGCCGTAGTTTCCCTTCCATCGACCAGCTCTACCCTTCAACCCTCCGGGAACTCAACCTTGGGTCTCAAGCAGTGATCGCAATCAAGTAGGTACATGTTCTGGGGTTCGAAGTGCATTTTCTGACCATCGAGCAGCGGCGATAAGCCCGTTACTGATGCCCTCGAGCTCATGCACAACGAGGGCATTACCTCTCTCCCGGTATTAGACAATCAGAACAACGTCATCGGTAATATTTCGCACGTTGATGTTAGGGTAGGTTCCAATCCTGTCAACTTGGAGAATCAAGCTGACGAGCTCCTTAGTTGCTCACCAAAACGACCGCCCTCCCCCTCCTTCGTTCGTCCTGCATTCACTTCATCTCCGTGATCCTTTCCGAGCGTGGGATGAACGACGGGAAAGATTCATTCCCAGTCTTCCACGTCACTCCTCAGTCTACGCTCGCGCACGCCGTCGCCAAACTAGTAGCGACGAAGTCCCACAGGTGAGCAACATCGGCACAAAAGGGTTCGGCAGAAATGAGACTAACCGCGGAATGCGCAGGATGTGGATTACTACGCCTCCGTCCCCCGCTTCGTCTGGACCTCCCACACCAGCTGCGACCCCCGCTCAACCAGCGTTCTCCCCGACCTCTTCGACGATCCTTTCCCCTCCGCCAAGCGCCAATTCCAACCATCACCCCACTATTAGCATACCCCCGCCTCTCGACACAAACCCCTCCTCCGGAAACCCTTCCGCCACGCCACCGTGGGCGTCACCGATCCATTCGCTCCCGTCGCCAATTGCGGCACCTTCGATCACTGCGTCGGCTATGCCCGGCGCTAGCCTGTCTGGGCATCTCACCGGTGTCGTTAGTCTCACGGATGTGCTGAACCTATTCGCGCGAGCAAGCGGGCTTAGCCCGCACGACCCAAATGAGACCAGGCGTGCGAGGCGGCGGAGCTCGAGCGTGAGCGTGAGGAGCAGCTTCGACGGCGTTCGGGATATTGCGGGAAAGAGATAGAACTGGCGGCTATTCGGTTACGAAAAAGATTGAAAATATGCATTTATCAAGGGGAGGCAGGCTATCTGAAAGGGGTATTTGATGCTTACAGATTCTACACTTCGGGCGGAATGACGGACAAGCGATAAGACAATTTCTCTTTCACTTCTCTACCTTCTCTTTCAAGTTCTTCAGAGCAGAGCAGTCGGTAAAAGGAAGAAGACAAAAAGTGCGTGATGAGCAACACGGTCGACCATCTTTCTGATGAAATTGCAAATGGTTCTGCGGGCGCAATTTTTTCCCACTCACTTCAAAAGACTTCGATTCTGAAAGTACGTTAGCGAGGATCACGGTAGCTTCTCTTTTCCATCTCATCTCTTTTGCTCTGCATCATTTTTCATGTTTTCGCGCTTTGCCTTTGTCGTATCTGATCTGGTAGTAGAAATGAATCATCCAAGGGGAACAAATCTAGGAATGAATAGGACTTTTCGAGCTGTCTGGCGTTTGCAAGCTCGCGACAATCAAGGCTGTTGATCAAGGACGATATGAGACCTTATGCTTGCATCTCGCGCACTTGCGGTAGACGCTCGCTTCTTCCATTCACGACGACCAGCCTCTAGAAGCTGATATTGTCCGCGTTTCTGAAGAAAGGACTTCCGTGCAGGCATATTAGCGAGAAAATGCGTTAGGACATCGCATCAGTCACTGCCGCAACGCCTCCATGTGCATATAGACCCGCTGCTCGACCATGCGCTGCGCATCTCTCCGTAGCGCTTGTTTGCAACGCACCCAGACCGAAAGATTTAACGAGAATCAAGCTCAACTTCCGCAAAGAATGCGATGACTTACGGCGACCTTGAGGCGGTAAATCCGGGTCGACGTGGGTGGTGGCTAAGTGAAGGAGAACAAGAGCAAGAGCAAGTTGAAGGGTAAGAGTAAGACGGTCGAATCGGTAGTCAGAAGAGTACCACCTGTGGACAGCATGACGCGTAGGGCTGACATGGGCACACGAAACTCACGGCAGGACCAGGCAAGTTCAGAGAGTAAACCGAGAAGAAGTTGCATTACCCTAAGCGTACTACCTAAGCAATGGGAAAACGTGAACACCAAAGGGCGAGCCTCACTAGCGTTTTGGAGGCCCAAAGTCCTCGCGCGAACCCCGTCCACCCCGACCGTTTGGGGCGACGAAGGAAGCTCTCGTACCTTCGCCGCCACGGGCCGTCGACACCCTTGAACTGCGTTGGCGGAAAGGAAGAGGAGATGGCTGGGTTAGGAAGAGAGGGTTTTATATAAGCGATGGAGGTGGCACTGGAACAGTCATCACGGAAGCGATGAGGCTAAGCCAAAAGAGAAGAAGCCCGGGGTAGGTGATGGAAACGGGCAGCCGGCACTCCGAACCCCGTGCCAGCCCGCCCGTCACTCACCTGGTACAGACAGTGAAAGACCCAGCACGGGCCCCAGAAGCCTGACATCCAGTCACCATCTCCTCTTACGGCTTAGTCTGCTCGCTTCTACGCAGGCGGCCATCCTCCTCCTTCTCTTATATAAACCCCCCTCCCCCCGACCTCTCCGTCTTTTCTTCTCCACGGCCGCCACCTGGCGGCCGCCAAAGTGTCAGGGCTGCACTTGACAACAGCAAAACACGGGCGGGTGGGGCCTTCCCTCAGCTTCGCCACGCCCATCTTTGACGGTAACGTGGCAAGCTGGCGCAAAGGGAAGCCTTCCTTGGCGGGGACCCAGTGTGGCACGCCGAAGGAGGAGGCTATCACCTCAACAAAGAAAACAAAAAAAGCCAATCAATCAAAGGTGACGACGGCCTTGCAGTTGCAAAACGGTCGGGGTGGATGGGGTTCGCGCGAGGACTTTGGGCCTCCAAAACGCTAGTGACGCTCGCCCTTTGGTGTTTGTCTCTATCAGTTAAATAAGTCTTCTTAGTTTGATCTCTGAGTGACTCAATCAATCTTCTCAGTTTAACCTCTCAGTTACTTAATCGATCTTCTTGGTTCAACCTCTAACTATCAAGTAAAGCCATACGTACCATGATGATGCTCTCTCCTCTCCTTTGAGATCTTGGTTCTGTTGTCCAGCCTATCCATCCATCAGTCCCTTCTACTCTACTAAGACCCACATCGCAGAGACAAAGCACAGCTGCTCCAATGGCCGGGTAGTATTCGCTACTCGAACACTTCTTTCTATCCGCTACCCACCTCATCGATGTGTGTGCCTCAATCCCCTCATACGCAACGCACACACGTACTTTTGAAAAAGCCGCCCAGTCCTTCTTTTATCTGAATGGGATATCAAAACTAAAAGTATCTTCCGCGTAGGATATCTCTTCATCCGATCTGCCGCCACGACGCGCGGCGGTCGAGGCCTCGAAGCCTTCCCAGATCAATCCTTCCTTCCCTGCCCGCTCCCGCGTTCCAAACCGGTGCAGCCGAACAGAAAAACAACGCCGTCGAAGACCCACATCGCCATCGTGACAGCGTCCTCCCCTACCGTTCCGTGTCTTGCGCACAACGCCGAAGCTAAGCCGCCGACACCGACACCCCCCTTACAGCAGCAACAACATGTTCGGCTCCCCTCACTTCTTGTAAAAGTTCAACTCCCCCGTCGCCCCCAGATCGCCGGTCCTGTCATACAGGGTCCTTGCGCGCAGGTACGGGTCCAGCTTCCAGTAGTTATCCTTCAGCGCGTCGGCCAGCTGCGCGCGCTCCTTCTTGCACGCCTCGACGTCCTCGGCCGTGCCCTTGACCCACGCGGCCGTGGCCTCCTCGTAGCGGCGCACGATGTCGTCGCGGGCGGCCTGCAGCTCGTCGCGCGCCGCCGCGCCGTCCTTCATCGGCGCGTTCTCGTCTTCCTTCGGCTCCACGTAGCTGTACGTCCAGTCCTCCTCGCCGCCCATCTCCTGCGGGATGTTGGACCGCGGCACGAACTCGGCCAGCTCGTCCGCGTTCTTGACGAAGTGCACCTTGCTGGCCACGACCGGGTCGAGCCAGCCGCGGATGATGGACCAGATGCCTGTGGGTGGGTTTGGTCAGCTGGAGGAGCTGGGAGAGGGGAGAAAGTGATAGGATAGTGCGCACCTTGGAAAACCCAAGGAGCCTTGTAGACCATGACGCCACCGAGAGACTCGGGGTAGTTTGCCTCGAAGCACTTGATCATGAACTTGACGGGCGTGTAGTCCATGTTCGCCAGCGTGAAATTTGACATGTCGAATATAAGCATCTGGAAAGGTTCAAGTTAGCAGGCAGATACCGAGGCAGGCTGGAATTCACGTGTGCTCACCGCCGTGTCTACCGGTGGGCTCAGCATCATGCGCGCCGTCTCGATCAGGTATACGGTGAAGCGCTCCAAACTCTGCTCGCTCTGCTCGCCCGGCTTGTGCAATCTGACCCGCACATAGCACATCGGCCGGCCCTCCTTGTCTATCCCATGCACGTAGCTCTTACCCATCCGCAGCTGCTGCAAGAAATCGTCGCCCTCCTTCTTAACCGCGGGATCCGAGCTCTTGGACTGCTCGAGCGCGCCGCCCTCGCCGAGGCGGATGATGTCGTCGTCGACGTGCATGTCGGTGGCGCGCCAGCGCAGGGCCGAGATCAGCATGATCAGCGCGGCCTGCACGTCCCACTTGCGCGCGCGCAGGAAGCGCAGCAGCAGCGCGTCCGGGTTGTCGTGCTTGACCATGGTCCAGAGCGAGGCGCGCAGCTCCTCGGGCGTCGTCTCCGCCAGCGCCGCCTGGAACGCCTTGTTCATGCCGTGCTTGTCGTCCTCCAGCGACAGGCTGCTCACGTCGACCTCGCCCGCCGCGCTGGTAGTGGTCGCGGCGGCGTCCTTGCCCTTCTCCGCGCCCTTGTCCTTGCGCTTGAACATGTGCAGCCGCTTGCTCTTCTTCTTGTCGCCCTTGGTCGAGTCCGACTCGGCGATCGACGAGGCCGGCGTCTCGGTGCCGTTGGTGCCGTTGGTCACGCTGCTCCCGTCACTGCCCGCCAGCTCGTCGAAGTCGATCCCCGTTATCTTCGCCAGCGCAAGCCAGAGCTCGCGCAGCTTCACTTCCTGCTCGGCGGTGAGGTTGCCCGGCCTTCCGGGAGGCATCTGGACCGTCTTGTCGTTGGACATGTCTGACACTTCGCAGACGTCTTCCGGGGCGGCGGAGGATCGCAGGAGCGTGTTCCGGGCTTTCTGGTCCCCGGACTCGGCGGTTGCGTCGAGTAGGCTGGCGGCCGCAATACCTAGAGCAATGCCACAAAAAAAGTATCCGAGGCTGCTTTGGACGACCGGGCGAGGAATGCGCGCGCTAGCGGGAGGCGCGAGGAGTTTGGTCTGGGAGAGTGCTTTGCGCGCCGGTGTAGTAGTGTGGTAGTGGGAAAGCGAGTACTGGAGCGGGCAACGGCTGACGGCGGCGGGGTTAAATACTGCGGGGGGCTGGTGGACAGCTCGTAGAGCGGTGGTGGAAGCACGGAAGCTGAAGCTAGTGGCCTTGGTAGAGGACAGCCGTGAAAACATGAAAGGTCAGAGGGGAGCGGGAGGGAATGGTGATGCAGTCGCGGAGACGGCCTCGGCAGGGCTGTGACGTTTCAACGGGACGCGGCGGAGTGGCTGTGGCGATGGGTGGCTTGTTGCCAGCGGAGAAGGTGGAGGACTGGTTCGGAGCGAGTGCGAGGGCTGCTTACACGTTCAGCGGCCGGCTTGCCTGGATGACGGCCGGGCAGCAGGCGGCAGAGGGCGGACTTGGCCATCGCAATTAAACGCGGGCCCATTTCATCCCAACGGAGCGCCGCATTTGCGCGTCATCGGATGCCGCTAGAGCGCCGCAGGGCCGTCCATTTCTTGGCTTTCGCGGGACGCGGCAGCCACGGCAATGGCGCCGAAGTCGTGGCCATTGCCGCCGTGTCGCCCGCCTGTCGCTCGCCGTGCGCGGTGGGTGTCGCGATGCGATTGGGTGCGGAGCATGTCGGCCGGGTGCGCGCGAAGACGTCCGCAAGCTCGTCGCAGGCGCGCGACTCCTGTTACAGCGTGTCTGTGAGGTGTTGATTGCGCCCACGCGAGCCGCCGGGAGGCCAGGACTAAGGGCGGCCGACTATCCGGAATCCGAGAGCCCAAGCGCTGTTTACTGTTTTGGCCCGCGGCGCGCGGCCGGCTCGGCAGACCAGCAACCCACCTCAACACCACCCGCTCGCATCCCCAAATAAACACCCCCGATGGCCTCGACAACCCCGCAACCCGGCGACTCGCACCGCCGCTCCGCCTCCCGCAGCCAGCGCGAACCGCCCTCGCGCCCCACCACGCCCCTCCGCCCGACCTCGCGCTCGTCCTTCCGCGGCAGCGCATCCGCATCCCGCAGCGGTGCCCCGCATGGCTACACCTCGTCCACCAGCGCGCACGGCGCGACGCCGCTCGAGGCGCTGGAGCCGCAGTTCGCGGAGCTGAGCGACAGCATGGCCGACCTGGAGGCCAACTTCATGCACCTGCAGCTGATGCACGAGTCGCTGGCGCGCTTCTCCGAGAGCTTCGCCGCCTTCCTGTACGGCCTGAACATGAACGCCTTCTGCGTCGACTTCCCCGAGGCCCCCCTGCCCGAGAGCTTCCGCCGCCAGCGCCTGCAGGAGCAGGCCCGCGACGCCGTCGCCCGCATGAGCATGGGCGGCGCCGGCCCTGCCTCCTCGCGCGTGCGGGGCGGTGGTGGCGGCTTGGAGAGCGGGAACGAGGCGGACAATGAGGCGACCTTCATGTGAGTGTCACTGCGCACCCCGGCCATGTTCTGGCTGATACCCAAAGGAGACGCGATTTTTTTTTTTTTTCGGTGAAGCAGCAACGGGCGCTGACGACGTGTGCAACAGGACTACCGACACCTCGTTTGTGGAAAACCCGCCGTCGTCCAGGGCCACGAACAGGTTCCAGACTCCGGCACCGTCGAGGGTATCGAGAGGCGGTATGCGCGGTGGATCCGCCGCTGGTAGAGGCAGGGGAAGAGGTGGCATTCCTCGCGGAGGAGGTATTCCTCGCGGAGGCATCCCCCGAGGAGTTGGCAGGGCACGAGGTGGCAGGGGCTGAACGAGCAACAGCACACCTAAGAGAGTCAGCAAGTCAGGCAGGGTTTTGCTACGAACTTTACCTGCAAAAAGAGCGGGCGGTAATAAATGCGGGGGGTCGGCGCGTTGGTCTGGATGAGGAAGCGCTCCAACCATCACGATAGATGCGCCGATCCGTGTACGCCATTCTTGTACCGCTGCTTCCCAGGTGGAGCCATCACGGGCAGGGTGACCCACGCGGAGATTTACACGAAAGCATGGGGGCCATGCATGGCTGGGTCACGATGCAGGTTTGAGGCAAAAGTTAGATACCCAATAAGATGATATTATGGTGCGTAATTTGGTTTTATTCAATCCCTTCCATTGGTCCATCATACCACATCGTTCTACGCAATAAGGGTATCAAGGGTGGCGGCCCGTAGGCGCGTCCCGTACCGAATCGAAACCAAGTCCCTGCAGCGCCAAGAGCCCCCTCGAAATGCAAACTTCGCTGAGTGGTATCGCAGAGGCATTCAACAATTCATCGCAACACCACCGAGGTAAAGGAAAGTAACGAAGGACAAACAATGCGTTTGATGGTGAATTAAGTGGCGCTTGGAAATTCCTCCCAAGCCCGGCCCGAATTCCCGATTCGGAGCCGAGAGAGAGCGGAAACCCAGTCTCCGAGAGCCATCCGAGAAACCATGTTTAGTCCGCCGAGAGTAATGGGTGGAGTACATTTCGTTCCTCGTCTAATTCGTCATAGGGTATCATTTGCGGGTATTAGTCGCAGGATTAGATAGAGCAGCTAGCTGCTTATGCCAGAGCGCCGTTGCTATGCTTGGGGATGGACGACCCGTGCTCGCGGCGGAAGGCCCAGCCTTTCAGGGCGATGTTGATCACGGTCCAGGCCATGATCAGAGCGGTCAGACCAACGGTGAGGACGAAGGTAAACATAGCGTCCAAATCGAAGGACTCCAGGGCGGCGACGGTGTCCTTATTGCTCACCATGAAGGTGATGCCGCCCGCGATGAGGCAGAAGGAGCTGATAATCTCGGAAGGCGGCCGAGCAGGAAGGAAAGACGTCGGTGGAGATAGGTAGAGCATGATGTAGGTGACGGAGCGAGCCATGGCAAAGCCGATAAACATGTTGCCCCACTGCTTGTGTACCATGCTAGAAAGCATGGAAGCTTGATGGTGCGAACCCATCATCATTCCGAGAAGGAGGATAACGAGGCCGGGCATCGGGTTCAAAGAGACGCGGTGGGTCTTCGGCTGTTCCCACTTTTCATCGGCTGAGTGCGAGATGAAGTCGCGGTTGCTCAGGATCGAGGCGTTGAGGAACTCACGGACGTTCTTGGACTCGATGAGCATGCCAAGCTGTAAAACAGTCAGTCTCGGATTCAAATTGTGTGAAGGATGGGTATGGACTAACAGCACCGCCGCCGAAGAACATGACGGATATCGAGACATGCTCGAGGTCCTGCGCAGTCCACTCAGCTCCCCAGGCAGCCATATGCTCCATGAAGACGTTTGTGGCACCGTACAAGAAGATGACGAAAGACTCGGTGAACTCGGCTGAGGGAATGCGCGACTTCCAGCGGCCGACGAGCTCCTGGCCCGGCTTGATATTCCAAGCCCAGCCCAAGTCTGCGAAGCAGCCCATCCAACGGCCCAGAGTAAGCAGGCCGTACCAGAAGAAGATTGCGCCCTTGACGTAATGTGCCAGAATGTTGAAGACAGCGTCGCCGCGCTGCAAATCCATCGTCAGCTTGACCACTACCTCACAAGATCGCGTAAGTACTTACAGCAATGCCGCCCATTGTAATCGTGCCCATCATGAGAAGAACGAACCCGAGCAGCAGGATGGTCCTCTCAATCAAAGTGTAGACCAATCGCATGACCTTAAGCGAGCGGCCCGCAGCCATGTGCGGGACGAAGCGGGCCATCAAGCGATCGACGCGGCTGTTGCGCAGGACGCCACGCTTCTCCTCAAAATCGACCACATCCTCGAGGTCCGCGTCGTGGTACGGGCTCGCAATGTTTGCGGATTCTGCGCTCGGCGAGCGCGAGTGTCCGTACAGCGAGGTTGAGTTCCGTTCGGTGCCCTGGCCGGAGTCGTGCGAGTACCTGGAAGGCTCGGGGGCCTGCTGCAAGCGCTGATACCGTGCCATCACGGCGGCAGAGAGCGGCTGGTGGGAGTCTTCGGAGGTCTTGTTGCGGTCCACATAGAGGTTTACAAGGCCCAGGAAGACCCAAATGCCAGTGATGAAGAACAGTGGCCACCTCAACTTGCTATGCGCATTGTTCTCGTACAAGTCGGGGGTCTTCGCGTCGTAGACGATGCCGACGAGCAGGGTGAGTCCTTGAAGCGCAAGGAAGAGGAATTGGGCGGGCACAGTGAGGCGCGAGCGCGCCAGGCTGAGCATCACAACTGTGGCAGGGTCAGTTTCGTGGCGCCATCCATTGGTATCTCAAATCTAGTTGCGCACCTGGCGGGGCGATCAGAAGCCAAGTAATCACCATAAGGGCGACGTAAGTCCACAGTAGCCCAACATGCTTCGAATAGCCGAAATAGCTCAGCGGTCCTTCTGCTGCGGGCTTGCTGTCCATGCCGCCCACATCTGCCGCCTCGCCAATATCCATTCCATGGTCCTCGCCGTGCGCAAGTGCCAGCGGGAGCGCGTGGAGAAGCGCAGCCGCGGCGGTTAGCGTGAGAGCTCTTGCCTGCATCCAGAAGTGTGTGGGAAGGGTGAGGAATAGTTGGGGAGTGACAAAGAGGAGTGAGGAGCTGGGTGAGGGCTGCGGCGCGGCGAACGGGGTCCTTTGTCTGCGCGCGAGTGATTATAAATGCAGGCGCGTAGAGAGCAGCGGGCCTGGGTCACGGGTGACTGTGCAGACTGCAGAGTGAGTGGATAACTAAGGAAATGCGGCCGGATGACGCGTGGGAGCGCGCAGTATTTGAGGCGGTCGCGGGGCGGCGGTAGCATCGGCATCGGGCATGTGTCAGCAGCGGCAATTTGCAGACGGCCATTATGTGTCGGGCAGCATGGGTGGTGAAGGGAAGTTTCTCGACCATGACGTGTGAAGCAGCGGGCGGCCGCTCGCGCCAGCCTCCGAGGTATCCGACACCAGACGCCAACCGCCAGCCCTGCCGGCTGCGCGCGAGCTCTCAGCCCTCCAGCGCGCCCCCGCCGAGCCCGCAGAAAAGCGCGGCACCGTCGCAGCGCGCGCCTGACAGTCGTCCGATGCTGTCACCCATCGTGTGACTCCGCAAGCGACGGCGTGCCGCCCGACACAGCAGCCTGGAAGCCCATCAGCAATAATTGCATCAGCAATCAACAACTCTCGGCCGGCCTTCCGGGCCCGCAGCCAAGGGATCGGCGCCGCCCATGCTGAGCGGGAGAGCGTCGCGGAGTTATGCAACGTCCGACGAAAGCTTGGCTGCGGTCAGCGACGCTGTGCCCGTTTAAGGATGGAGCTCTGACCACGGCGATGCAGCGGTCAGCCAGCACGCCGTTGGTGTTGGGCGCGACGGTTGCGCGCTGCTGCCTGCTGCCTGCTGCTCCGCCGCGGACGTGTTGCGCGGCGCCCTCTTATCAGTCGTATCTTTTCTTGTGCGGTCTCAGCACCGGCGAGGAAGCGTGGTGCAGCGCCGCCCGCGAGTTGCCCGGCGGCCGAGTCTCGCACGAAGCCGGCGTGCGGTGTCTGGCTGGGTGCGAGCGCCGGCCAGATCGTGGGGTAGAGCAGCGAGCCTCGGTGAGTCATGTGGCGGGCTGTCGTGCTCGGTGCACGATGCAGGCCCGCCGCTGTCGGCGCTGGTGTGAAGATCGAGAAGCGCACCCATGTGCGATAAGGCGGTGTCAACCCTCTGCCCGCAGCCAGGAAGCTTAAACCGTCGTCCCGCAGCCTGCGCCGTCAGCTCTCGCGCAGATCTCTGAGCGCCAGCGGCTGTCAGATGTCAGCTACTCGTCTGGACAAGCCCCCGCACCAGCAGCCGCAGTGCTCGAGGCCGGCGGGCCAGCCATGGGCGACGCCGACGGTGGTGATCCTCCGCCCGACCTGCCGCGTTCGCTGCGCTCGGGGCGCGGATGCCACGACACCGAGACGGCCGCCCGCATCCAGCCCGTCGCCGGCCATCACACATTCAAGAGATCGCCAAGCAGCGGTGGGCTGGAGGGTTCCTGTGATACCCGTCTGCCTCTCGCGGGACCTTCTTGTTGCAGGCCGCATGTCCGCTCCCGAGCATTGCCGTCGACATCCGCGCCCAGCGCGACACAGCGACGTCCCTCCGCAGATTCATATATCGAACCCCTCCGCGGCTAGCTCGGATGCGCCCTCACCTGACCGACATCACCGCCTGCCAATGCTCACTTGCCCGTCTTCATCAACCCCCAAGCTCCCGGCACCCCCAGTTCCCGAGTTCCCGGAGACTTTGGTGCGCGCGGGACCCGACGCCATGCATCTCAGACGAGCCACGGGAGCCAACCCATCAGCCACGGCCCGGTCGAAGGAAGCTCGGCGCGTCTGATTCTTTGCGAGCCTTTCGTTTTTCGCTTTCACTCAGGTGAGCAAGCCGCTCTCTGACCACCCACGCCAGCGTCCACTTTTCGTCCGGACGGCCATTTTTCGGCCTTCGAATCGGGTATGGTCACCGCATCCTTTGTCCAAAATTTTCTCCAGCCCTAGGCCCGCGGTAAGCAAGGGAGCAGGCGCCAGGGCAGCGCCGTTTTCTTGTCTCATTCTTCGCGTCTGCCTGCCCTTGCCGTTGCGCTGCCAACTCAATCCCGGGCCTCAGAGTTCGAAGTCAACCTTATATCCCCCACTCTCTTCCATTTTCTCAGCGCCAACGAGCCCTTGCACTTGATGCTAAAAAGAGTCCCTTTCTCTCTTAGCGATCGGTCGGACCCGTTCGGCGCTCGCTTGATGCCGTTCTTCCACACTGCTCCACTAACATCCCGCAAGGGAAAGGGAAAAAAAAGATGATGTGTACCGGAATTGAACCAGCTTAATTGGATCCGCGGGGAATCTGGTGTTTCTGTTAGGTCCAGTATACGACTAGGATCGAACTTTGAGACTTACCGAACCCCGGACCACTCCCATACGTCTTGCAACGCGGTGTTGATGATGATGCTAAGGGAGTATTATACTGGACACTGCTGTTAGTGCCGAGTTCGAAGTGGAGGTTGTTTCTGGCGTTGACTAACCCACTAAACCACAGACCCATTGCTGCTTATTGATCACCTGCGTTGCAGGTTGCATATTTGTAAGGATAGCCTGCAGAGGATGCTGCGAAGTGATGCTCCAGTACAGCCGCAACCCTGATGTTTGCAATCGCTCGTCTCACGAATGTCAAGCATATATTCAAGTAAAAGGCATTGGCAAGTTTTACTCTAACGTACAAAGTGATCATTCGATGGTAGGTACACCAAGTTGACCCGGGCTCCAAACTTACGTTCTACAACGCCAAATTCCCCGTCCACAACCAGCTTCCAGGACTCTTTAGTATCCACTGGATCTCTTAAAAAAAATCTGTGGATCTTGTAGGGCAGTTCAGGCTTGGAAGCGGGTCTCAAAAATCACACTCCTGTTTGTAACTTGAGTTTTTCTCTCGGGCAATGCTCACAGCCGTGTGGCACACAAGTATCAAAGACATACACCTCGAACTTGATACGAACCCAAGTGCTCACAGTAGTATCTAAATCTCCCTAGATTTTTAGTAAGCTACCGGCAGCGTTCCGAAGCCTTGCGCAGCGGCATGTTCCAGCATACAAGCTAAGTGTCTGCCGTCTTGGCATCCGTCACACCTCGATGACCAAAGTGTGAGCTCAACTTAGTTAAGCTGTCCAATTCGTCCAAATCTGTAGTCCCAACCGCGGCTCCACGGCCTTCTTAGCGCCGGCCTACACGTGGACCAGACCCTGACGGATTCCCAGCTCTACGTCTCGGTGACGTATGATAGCCAAAGAGATGCGCAGTTCTTTTCTTCTGATCGAATTGTTTGAGGTGACACTACAGCATTAGCGGCTAGCGCTAACGTGCGGAAGAGCGTTACGTTAAAAGCTTATTTGATGTTCGGCATGCTGTGATGACGTTAAAGGTCGTGTTCGAGGACGAGCAGGGATCTCGTCAACACGAAACCGCAGAGTACGCGGACGGGAAGATAGCAGCGAGGCAACGTGTATGATGCAAGATCAAGCTGTGGCTATAGCGACCAAATTATTTGGGGGTGGTGACGCAGCTAAGTTGGCGTATGAGCCTCCCCACCACCATCTCCGTTTTGCGTCTCATCATCTTTACACAACCGTTACACTGACGCTCGGACTTCACCGAAGATCGTTTCCGTTCGGTCTGAGATATCCTTGTTTCAAAGCCAAGCCAAGACACTCTGTGCTTCCTTTTCGAGAGCGTGCGGTGGAGAAGGATGTGGTAGCGTGAGCTCTCATCCCGGTCACATCCTTACTTCTCCAAGAAAAGATGATACAGCTGAAGTTTGTTACAGAAGATCTGAAGCTTACTCTATTCACTGACTAAAGTTCAAAGCTTCTTTCTTTCTCACTCGAGACACAGAGCATCAATAGTCTAGTCCACTTCATGGTCCGAAACAACGACAACAACACTACAGACTTGTGACTTCGTTGACTAAGCATGAAGAACATATGTGAGCTGATTTCTCAGTCTGTTCTTTAGTGTCTTCCAGCACCCTAAGCGCCGGTGGCCCTTTTCAGATACCATAACTCTATGACTGAACAGAATTGGTTTCAGATCATATAATGCAAGATCATTCATTGTTATATACTAGAATTCAGGAAGGCCCTCTGTTCACATGGCCTCAACATATTCCTCAGCGGGTGTCCAGGTTTCCCTCACGATGCCTCCACCGCGTTTCTTACATACCCACCAGCCACCTCACCGACGCCCTCTACCTCTTCGCCGTAAGCGTCGGCGTCGGGCTGCACGTCGACACCTTCAAGCCTTCGGTGAACCTACTCAGACCATCCGCATCCAACGCGTCAGGCGTGCCGGCGGGCAGGGTGCCGACGAAGGCGTTGAAGTTGTACAGGCCGCAGACGCACTCGGCGCTGACCTGCTTGGGGGCGGAGCCGCCGAGCACGAGCTGGTCGCCGCGCGAGACGCTGAAGGCCTGGGTGCCGACGGCCAGCGGCACGCTGAAGCTGGCGGCGCCGGCGGGCGCGCTGAACGTCTGGGTCGCGTCGCCGCCCGAGCCCACCGTCAGGTTCGCCGCCGCCGTCAGCAGCGTCACCACGAACACCGCGTCGGCCGCCTGGTCCGCCCCCGCCGGCGCGCTGCCCACGTTGTCCGTTGCCGCGCAGTCCAGCCCCTTCGGCTGCGGCCGGAACCAGTACACCAGCTTCTCGGTCGTGATGTACGGCGTGACGTCGGTGCTGCCGGCTTTGTAGGCCGCGATGAAGGGCGCCGCGAGGTCCGCCCAGCCGTTGTGCGGCATGTCGTTGGTCCATTTGCTGTTGCCGTCGTCGTAGTGCTTGGAGGAGAGGGGCCCGATGTAGTGGGACTCGCCGAAGTCTGGTTGCGGGTGTTGCGTGAGCATGGTGTGGTGGTCACGGGGGAGGGGGGGAATTGCCAAATTGAGTTGTATGAGAAAATGAGCGTATACCTGCTTAGGCAATGGCTTGGTCAAGCCGCCTGCTGAGGTTTTAGCAGATGCTGACCAGAG